>JAECUM010022121.1:0-95582 GCA_016617855.1 Megalonaias nervosa | reverse complement strand
ATATATATATATATATTTCTATTTAAACCTGATAGATGGTTCGGTATTATTAAAAGATAAAGAGTCTATATATTAAGTTATGTGATAACTATTTGAAACGAATAATATTATATTTTGGAATTTCTGATGAAGGGTTGTTTTATGTACTTGAAATAAGTGTTATTAATAAGGAAAAATACTATTATATATTTATGCGATTTTTGGGAGAACTACTTCCATCCATAAAGATATGTGCATAAACTTATGTGGGTTTTTTTTGGGGAGGAACTATGTATTTCCAAAAGATGTGTGCTATTATATTCAAATTAAAGAAGATGCTTTCAAAATAGCTGATGTTGGTTGCTACCATATTTTAATACTAGAATTAAACATCGCTGCTTAAATACAATTATTTATTTGATTACAGTTATATGAAACAGTTTAGAAAGAATCAAGTGCTTGTTATCTGAGTTATTTCAACTCACAAACGGTACTTTTTTCAAATACACGTGCACTCCGTCAGATTAACTTGCTACGCAAAATAGGTAAAATTATTTAGTTCTTCACATCTTGCAACAGATTTCCCTAGTCATGGTCGTCGTAGATGTACTGGAGATCTAAAATAGGCGAGATATTACATTTCTGATCGTCTGATGGTAACACTGGTGTAATTAAATTTTCTTTTCCGTAGCAGCGGAAGTCGATACGGAAGTTATTTGTGTTATATCCAAGCCATAACTAACCAACCACAAGCAGGCACTCAAGCTAATGTCCTTGACCAATTAGTATGCGTCTTAGCGGAATCACTAGTTAAATCGAGTGATAAACTATACTGAATTTTTGACCATGGTGGAAATGCTTGCCTGGGGCCTTTGTAAAATTAAGCAGTAATTTGAAGAATTGAAGAAAAAAAAATTAAATATCAAATATCAAACACAATGTACCCCTATTAACAAAGCTGAGTGTACGATGCACATCAAGCATGCAGAGAAATAAGAAAATATATACCATTAACATATTAGGAATAGTCACTTCGTTATTCTATACCTTGAAGATGTAAAATGAGCTAGAAGTACACAAGCTGACATAAGTAAAGTCAGAATGTATATCTTAAGGAAATATAAAGAATATGAACCCTGGTACACAGATATTGCTTATACACCTTTTCCACGTGGAGGCGCCATATGTGATAAACAAGAGATGGAAAAATACATAATTTAATCATTAGTTTAAAAGGAATTATTAAAACAGGGGTAATCTTTCCAAAATGAGTATTGACAAAATCAATATGGGACGGTGAATTTAAGTTTATCTAAAGACAAATAGTATGGAGATAGAGACATCCGAATGTAAACGGACAAATATAGCCATGGGCTTCAATACATTATAGAATAAAAGATCGATGTATACAGTAAGCTTCTTTGGCCACTCGATATACTTGAAGTCTCAATGCAGTTCCTAGGACTTCTGCTGATTGCCAAATATTTAGGCAGGAATGTTGATTGGATGATCTCAAACTTTAACATTTTCAACAGAGTTTAAATATCCTTATTTTCTAAAACCTCTTGCCTTCAGACCCTGGCATATGGTTTCTTTATAAGGTAGAACATTGCCTGATAAATCTAGTCTGTAATTTGTCAGAGCATTCACTTTGCGGGAACAAGTCATTGGTGGGCGAAGTGATCTTTCGATTTGCGGATGGTCATTTGTGAGTTCAAACTATTATTTGCATGCTGGAAACTTGGTATGTATATTTTTTCTTGTGCCTAAGCAGGAGTGAGGGTCGGATCGGACATCACTGGCAACACTGGGCTACGGAGAGCGCCTCGACGTCCTTTTTATATATCAAATAATGGTATATACGGGGCTGTTTGTAATTTCTCGAAGCAAACTAAAACTATCGTATTCGACTGTCTTTCTCGACTGGATGCAGCAAAACTGATTTGAACTGAAGAATGATGTACTAGCAAGTATAATATAAACTGACCATAGCGTCCGACAAATTTGTACTGTTTATGTTACATGACTGAAGACCAAAGTTGAAAATAATATTAGGACGGTTTTACAGGCACCCACGATGTAAAGAGGCCAGTTTACAGGACAAGGACATATTTTTATCAATTATGTCATGTCCATTTCCGCTTTTGGTTTTAGTTAAGGGCGTTCGAGCAAAATAGAAGTTTCAAAACAAAATGCGTGATCTGAAAATAACAGAATCACAATTTATTTTAAATAAGTCATTCTATACGCTCCTGTGCCTTTTCAAGTCAGAGAAGGATTTTACAGACTAAAAAAGCTACATAAATTTACGGGCGAGATGCGTGTAGAACAGTTTTTAAAACTTGCTGTGCTTACATTTTGCCATCGATCATAATTACTTTGTCAAAGTACTCCGGAAACTCGTAGGTGTCTACATACATACGAATGAATTGTTTCCTGTCGCATGTGCGGAATTCCAAATGAACGCAGTAGCTCACAAGTACACTTTCTATCTTAATTAACGCTAGTTTCAACTATAACGCATTTGACAGATAACCCTTCCTATATATTTTTAAGCCATATACACGCTATTGGGATTTAGCTCGCTACTCTTATTTCATGATTATCTTGACTTAAAACAAGACAGTGATACTGAGTATACATGTTGATTGATTGATTGATTGATTGATTGTGGGTTTTATGGCGCACCAGCACTGTAAAACATACACTGCTAAAATAATAAGAAATATAAAAACTTCCCAAAATACGAAGGAAACATGTGGTCGTAAAAGATCAACGATACAGGCATTGAGTCTGTGTAAATACAATGCAATAAAATATCAATGTAAAGCAAATGGCTTCAATAATGAAACTACCGAGTCCAAGTTTTCATACAGACCGCAAAGTTTGGAAAGTCCTGGATTCTCTCGGCTGGTACATCATCAAAAGCTTCTTCACTGAGTTGAAATTATAATCTATTCTCTCAATGATGAAAGTCGAAACACTGGACAGGAATGAACCCCGCTGCATATGGGGCACTTGCTTGACACCACACTCTAATCAAGGTTCACGCTTCAGGTAGGTAAGCATGGGCCAGGTATGTGTGTGCTGTTTATAAACTAGCGACACAAGTCTGCCTTATATCTACTATTCGTTCTATTGGTGGGATGCGACTCTTCAGTAATGTATTTGATGACCCCAAGCTTGTTTGTTGCATTTTCATGGGACATATGTTGTCAAGTAGATATATCATGAATGTAGAATATTAGTTTTTCACTTGCAGTAATCTGAAAGCTGACAAGAAGGATTAATTTCCGTAAATCTTCTCCATCACGTACTGCGTAAATTATCGACATGGAGCATATGAACTACAGGATTCATGCATGACCCTTCTTAAATCGGTGAATATCGGTTTTACTCGGCTCTACGATACACTGCTGTAAAAGCGTAGCATCTTAATGCGATTTTGAAAATCTCCTTTAATGCTGGTTTGTCACGTCTGGAAGGATTATATCCAGAAATCGGTCGTCAAAATTATCTCTAACACGTATTCTGTAATAGTAACTTTAAATTATCTCTTATTTGTATTCTGTAATATTGACTTTGAACATAAAACTACAGACATCATGCTAGGATTTTTTTTTTAAATCGGTAGATGCCAGTTTTACTCACTGTTCGTTTTGGCTGGTGCTGATCTCTCAAACTGTATAATCTTAATTTGATTCTGGTTGCAACGTCGTTCTACTTTTCTTCTAAAACTTACATGGATAATATCCGTCTTTAATATATTTACTCAATAACTGTCACTTGACAACGAATTAATGGAAATGTGGTACAAAGTCAAGTATTTTTATGAGTAGATATTACTTCAGTTAATAACTGACATCAAGAATTATTGTACATGAATAAGTCACGTAATGCAATTTATTTAAGTTTAATCTGTTTGACGACATATAACAAACATATTCAAAACTTTAATTCCATAATTATACTATTTCATCAGTCAAGATTAATTTAAAATTTAATTATAATCTATATTGTAGCTGAACTCGAAGTGTAAGTCCACAACTCGGCTAAAGCTCTCTTGCTAAAATCCAAAGATTGTCCTAATCGGGACCTCCGTTCTCTTGCCTTTACATACTACGCACGACTAAACGAGTCTTTATGGCAAATTTAATCAAAGTTTAATTCAATTCCTCCATTATTCCGTGTTTCATGATAGAATGATTCCTCCATCTTCCATCTTTCCGAGTTTCATGATATAGTGTTCGTTTTAGTGTCCGCGTTACATTTGATCGTCTAGTTTTATTTTAAGGAATGAGCTTTCAAACTCGAATCTAAAACTTGAGATATCTTGTAAAAGCAAGCCAGACTGGATTGTATCAATATGGCTTAAGTCTCAATGTAAACTTAAGTTTAAAATCTATGGGTCTAGTCGACTGGAATTATAGCCTGATTCCAAACACAAAATCCAATAAAACAACAAAAGCACGAATCGTCCTCGCCTCAAGATGGAATGATATGCTTCGTGTGATTCCTTTGTTTAATAGTGTGTGTGTATATATATATATATATGTGTGTGT
This sequence comes from Megalonaias nervosa, assembly GCA_016617855.1. NCBI lineage: Eukaryota > Metazoa > Mollusca > Bivalvia > Unionida > Unionidae > Megalonaias > Megalonaias nervosa. Next base: position 91,041 of record JAECUM010022121.1, on the reverse strand, counting down.
GTGTCTATATATATATATATATATATATATATATATATATATATATATATATATATATATATATAATAATAATAATAATAATAAAGTTCTTCACCACTATGCAAGGCCTGAATGTTTTGTTTTGATGTTGATATTTTCTGCCGTGTCATACCTTTGTTTTCTTTTCTTTTCAGACGAATTTCAAGCAGCTTAATATCAGCCTAACGATATTATCAGCACAAGTTTGCACTCTCGATTCTGCTTCTATTCTAGTTTGCCTCACTAGTTAATATTGCTACTTTCTTGCAGCACTAAGTATCGACACTGTTCCATTCTATTTGACTTTAAATTTTCCATGAAAACTTTGGCCTTACTCTACATTTACAGCAAGATCTTAGAGGCGAAATGTAGTTATCACAGGATATGAACAAATGAGTGTTTCTGATGTTGAAGAAATCTGGTGAGGCAAGAAATCATTGCTGTTGTATATTTATAAAACAATATACGGTAAAAACTCAGTAGTTCGAATACCCAAAAGACTCAGAAAAGAAGCTGAGAGATCCATAACTGGAGTTAATGAAGTTTAATATAATGATGTAATCTAATAGGTAACCGGCATGATTCTCGTACGTCAATTATTTTCTTCAAGGGAAAGCATTCATTCATTATAACTCAGCAAATCATTTCTAATGAAATAGTCCTGATATTAAAAAAAAAAAAATCAATCAGCGAACTATTGCTTCACGTCTTTAACTCCTTGCAATATCCAACGCCAAGAACATTTGTCGGATGTGTGCTCCCCAATTACCTAGGACATACTTTCAAGAAATCAATCGTTATTAAAAATTTTAATTTTACCTTATTATTTTGGACTATCTTAAATTGTTAACTTAGAAATTTGTCTGATATCTATGTAATTGTGCTGTGCATATACTGCTTGACGGAAAACAGAGTTATAAAAGAATGCACAAATTCCTCGACCTATAACGTTACAAGTGTTCAAACTGTCTGCTGAAGAGTCGCCGTAATAAATTTACCTAAATGTTATATGTCAGTAACTATGATTTTGTTTTCAAGGAGAAAAACGTCAATTTAATGAAGAAGCTATGATGGTTAGTGGTTAGAGATAATTTCTGGGAACAATTTTCCGTAATTCTGACCGTTCTATTTTCTCACTCCCGACGCACGTGTAGAGGCAGTATGTTCTAATCGATCGTTAGCTACACTGTATGTTAGTGCTGAGAACGAAAGCTATTAACAAGAAAGAATAGTACTGGGAAAAAACATATTTTCAAAAAGCCAGTTGCATCACAAGGAGTTTTATGTTCAAATTAGATTGTCTAACACAGAATAAAAAATGAAAAATGTTAAAACTCAGTTTGGAAAATCATCTGATACTTGATAAAAGAATTGCTTGTAATTACTAGCACAACAAATCGTCTCTTTGCACAACAAAAAAGGTGTTGTTACGTGTCTCATCATCATGTTTCAATTACTTAATCTCACATAGTTTATGTTGTTGTTCAAAATTAAAATGACTGTGCAGACTGTACTAATGATTTACAAAGTACTTAAAATGAAGGTGGTAATTACCTCCAGTACGTTTACTTGTTGTCCATATGCCAAAAGCATATACGCTTAGTTCAAAATATTGCCCAAGTGATTTTCATTCAATCATCGATCATTCATCCCAGGTTTTTGAACTTTTGCGCGTTCGACCTTTGACTACATCCCTGTTACCTCAGGAGCAGGAGCCAAGGATGGCACCACTCTCGTAGTTGACTGCGAAAAGAGCAACATAACCAAAATTTCGTGAAAATTTTGGTTTTAGGAGAAAATATAGAAATGGACAGATGGTATATTATGCATGGTATGTATAGGGTTTTATGGCAAGTCAGTATAATCCTGGCGATAAAGTGCCGATTACACGTTAAGTCCAAGAAAATGTCAAAATATAAATTGCGACAGCTTTTAAGAAACATGTAGTCATACGAAATACCGGATGGAAGGTAAATACATCAAAAATCTTTGAAAGGTATGTAAAATAAAAGGTAAAAGATACAAATATAAATCCTGAAAATATAAAGTCAACATAGTGTTATTAAATCCAAAATTTTCTCTGGTGGCACAAAGCTTTCTTAGTGAGTTCACATGTTAACCGTTATGTTTCACAAGTGGAAGTCGATACACTCGACAAAAATGTTCCATTGTCAGTAGAAAATTGCATGGTACGCACTCTGGTTGAGGTTCACTGTTCATAAGTGGTATCGTGTCAGGAATGTGTGCACAATACGCCAGCCGCACAATACCAATTCATCAATACGATTTGTTCTGTAAGAGGGTGTCATTCTCAAAGGATTAATTTGAAGTTTGGGAACTTGTTCGTCCCTATTTAATTTCATAACTTTTGCCAAGTATAAATATATATAACATACCGGTTTATAAAATATTTAAAAACAGTATATCGAACCTTTCTTTACATAAATGGATGCTTGAAGGGTAGCTTTGGATGCTTTGGCTATTTTTTCATAATCCTTAATTCCGATGAGACTAATCAGCCAACAGAACGCATTATCTTTCTCTATTTTTAGTAAGCAAATTTACATTTCCGTAAGATTTGTCATATCAACGGGTTCTTAGGGTTTTGTAAGACTTTCGGTCTGGATTGGGAATCATAATGGCTGGTAAATTTTATTTCTGAGGTTACGATGTCAATCAGTATGGCTGTAACATCTTCGAAACAATTGAATCTTTATTAGGTAACCGGCTCGAGATGGTGCCATGGAGTGTTGCAGAAGCACCTGCAACCTTGTCTTCATCGTTCTGACTGCACACATGGACTTATGGTTACTATGAGAGGGTCTGTTTCATTGAATTTAAGGTGAAAAACAAGCAGCTGGTTAAAAGACTTTCTGTAAATGCGTAGATCTAAGATTGGTTGGGGTGGGTGGGTGAGTTATAATAACTACAGTGTATGGGGATAGAGAATTGTGTTCTGTTGGCAATAGTTATCTGTCCTGCTTGTAGAATGGAGTCCAGTCTTTCACATTATGCGGCCCGCGGCTATGTAGACATATCTTTTGAAAATATGGATTTTAATAAATATGCTTAACCAGTGTTAAGGAACTGTTGTTGTTCATGCGGCTCTCGACCTTAAGCATTTTATTTCTTTTGGTCCCCGGCCCAAAAAGTTGGGTCCAAATTAAAAATGTATATAGAGACTAATTTGTATCGTAAATAGAAGAATGAAATAAGTGACAAGTTTTCTTCTCCTGGAATCAACCAATACTCCCACCCTTTTCTGTCAGATATCATTTATCGAAATTCAGCGGAATTATCTTTGGTCATTTCGCACGTAAAACAAGCTCACAACCCTAATAATTGTGAATTTATGCCCTGTCTAGCTGCTGTCGCATTCATCTGAGGCCATCACTTAATTAACCTCTCAGATATTATTACTGCCCGCTGTGGCTCTAAATTTCCCACCTGAACTATGCCAGTCGGCACACGTTACAAGATTCTCAGTTAAAGAGAATTCATAACTTAATTACACACGAATGAATGGACTTCACTCCTTGTCCTAAGTTATTTTGCTGATTAGCGATTCACTGACAGACATTTTCAGACACCAAAAAATCAATCCTCAGCAATCCCCATACAAAGTATGAAATCTTTAATACAAATCATTTAAAACAAATAATTTATTCCTCACAATTGTGTCAGAACAAATTTATGAAATCTTACACTACATGATTTCTATTAAAGACATAACAACTGAATCCGAACTCATCCCTATAACGAACTATTGTTGTTGTTGTAGGGTTTAACGCCATTTTTCAGCACAAGATAGGCTATACATGGCGGCCAGTATTAATGGTGGAGGAAGAACCCGGAAAAACCCCGGAAAGAACCACCGACCCACGAGGAGCTACTGGCAAGCTTTCTCACATACCCACATTGGCCGAATCCGAGACTCGAACCCACGCAGTCAGAGGTGAGATGGCAGTGATCCGTAACGTAGAGAGCTTTAGACCACTCGACCACTCGGGGCCCCCGACGAAATATTGTATGACATTCATAAAATACATGCATCATATAACATGCACGATTATTTCTGAACTCAAAGAAACATTGAAGTATGAACTTAAAACGAATGAATTCGACAAATAATTACAAACTTACATCAATGAACACAATGTATGCAACTGAGACTGACCTTTGTGCCTTCCCGAGCCCTTGCTCGCTTATCATCAGATAATTCCCTCTGCTTCTTCTCTGGACCCGAGTCTCTCAAAATTTCCACACACCCTTGTCCCTGAGACGATATCTTTAACGAGAGAAATTACTTATTAATTTTCCAAAGAGTCTCTCAGACTTTCCCCTTTCGGCAGAAAAACCTGGACTGCCTAATATCGCAAGGGGATTACTATAAAAGCATGAATTCCGGCTGAGAACATACACACCTTATTTTAGATTAGCCAATCAGGATTACTTCTTTAACCGCCAAGAAAACTGTTATCACTCTCGTCTTAGTTAGAATAATCCTCTATAGACCACCCTTATTAAGAAATATTCTGGAAAATATCATTTTATAACACCTGTTTCAAAAGCCCCACGACTTCCTAAAATTTTACAAAGTTTGTCTCAACTGTTGTCATCTTACCGCTATTGACCCTGCGTTAACATTGCGCTCTTATCTGGCCTAACCGTTAACCGAGCGAGTCCTAATTAAAATTCAATTCATGCCCCAAACAGAACAAATTCCCACCTCGCTGTCGACAATTTATGGCGAGTTTAACCGATAAGTCAAACTTAATGTTTACGTGTCACGCTAACCCCGACAGAATGCACTGTAAAATTATTCCACAGAAACTATGCTACAAAATTTTGCATCATTGTAATTTACATGAGGAGCAAAAGTTTCCATGTTTTCCTTTAGCACTCTCTAATGGTACGACAAGCTTCGGCTCTGTATATACTGGATTTATACAAATTTTCTGCTGTTAGATTGACATTGCAATATCTAAGGACCCATTTTCATTGTTTCTTCATCGCTATCTTTGGAAGCATAATCAAACCATAGTTTATTGCCATGTTCAGTAATCACCGACGTTTTTGGTTTTGTATCCCGAGAGAAAAAATAATAAGATTTAATCAAATAAAATGGAAAGCAATATAACACAGAACTGAATACACTTTTTGTCAAATAATATTGACTATAACATGGTCATATAATTGTATTTAATATTTAAGAGTGGGGGCAATGTTTTAGCTTTTGTTCACCGAAAGTCTTAACTACGTAATTTGTGATTAGGTTTTGTGATTTACAAGACATTTTTAATGCATATGAATGTTTCTGTCAATAGGTTGTGCGTTGTAATAGACAGCTATGCTAGTTTATTGTTGAGGTGAACATGTAGTTTATAAATCAGGTTTATGTAGTGCTATTGTGCACATATGACTTTGTCTTTGTGGTAAGATAGTTGCCAAGAAATACAAGCTCAGATATGAAACCTTTGGCTACAATATTTTTTCTGCAGAAATGTTTTCTCTTGACCGCATCCATCCATCCATCTCTTTCTTTCAGAAACGTGATCATGAAGAATCCACAGAGACCAGTGAATCATATATAATTGTCAAAAAAGTACAAATTATTTGATTATACATACATATTCATTACAACAGAAATAAATGCTTCTCAATAACTACATTTTACTGCAAATTATTTCTGATGAGGTTTTACTTGTGCACTCACTTTAACTTTTTAATTTCAAAATCAATAGTTCTTTTCATTACACCAAGTGCCAGCAATCTAAACATTTATCAGGGTACTCAAATAAATTTTGTGTGCAGAAACCATTAATGTATGTCACAGTGACCTAGACTTTTTAACCTCCAAATCAGGAGGTCCTTTAACAATCTCAAGCAAAAGCCACACACAAACTTTGGTCAATGTATGTGGTCTAAAACAAAAATTATTTTGCAGAAACTATTGCCCTTGCTTGTGTCACTGACCTTGAATTTGATCCTTTGATCCCCACATTTATTCGTTATATCTTTATTCCAAGTGCAAACCATCCACAAAGTGAAGTCAATGAACGTTATATCTAGACTTATCTTGAAGAAAAGCGTATTCTTCACGTCGATGACCTTGACCTTGGACCTTTTGATTGCCAAATCAGTAGGTTTCTTGTATATTGAAAAGGCAAGCTACTCACCAAGTTTGTGTGAGGACCTTTTTCTTTGAGTCAAGGTGACTTAACCTTTGTTCTTGTAAACTAAATATTAACAGTCTGTTTCCTTACTCAAAGTGCAAGTCCTCAACAACACAACAGTGACAGATCAAGCAACATAAAAGTTATCAATTCAAACAAAATGTACACCTAACAGATGCAAGAACAGATTGATGAACAGACAACCAGACAATTTAATCATGTCATATGTTCCTCTTTGCATTGGGCACAAACAAAACTGGAAATTATAAATGGTACAGGCACCAAAACATGTGCTTCTTTTGGCAACAATTTACAATTTCATACCCATGCTGCTGACCCCAAGCAAGTAGTTTTTCCACGGAATTTTCACGAACTTCCAAGTTTTCAAAGAGTATTTCTTGCTATGGAAACAGAACTTTCTCTATGTATTACTATGTGCTGAAATTGGTGCAAAAATATAAGGAAAAATACATAACTAGTGGTCTATTACTGCAAACGGACACTACTCCACCTGGTAACTACCCATGTCATGTGTCATTTGATCCACCCAATTTAAACCCGTTTTGTGTATGTATCTATTCACTATTTTTACAAATATGTAAATAACATTTCTGAATTTGAAAGGTAATAACGTAATTATCAAATTAGTTCCAGCGGTGGCCATATTGGATGTCATATTGGCACCATTTTCATTTAGGACCAACTAGATATCATTCAAGTTTTTTGGTGGAAACTTCATGTCATTATGACCATCCAATCTGAAGGAGTAGTGATAATAAAATTTGCACAAAGGCCGTAATGGCAGCCATAATAGCTATAAGACTGTCACCATTTTAATTTAGGACAAACTAGATCTTAAAAGTAGTGTTCTTGTCAAAACCCTTATCTCAATATGATTGTTTATTAGAAGTTGTAATAACGTATTACAATAGCCCCCCATGGCAACTATTTTGGACATAAGATCAGCACCACATAAGACCAACTTAACCTCACAAGTCTTCTTCAGGTGAAAAAGCCATGTCAATTTCTTTCCATTCAGGAAGAACAGTGGCAACATGTTTTTCAAGTTGGTCCAAGTGATGGCTATGTTGGATGTCATATTGGCACAATTTCATTTAATACCAACTAGATATCATGGAAAGTGTTTTAGTGGAAACTTATACATAAACATGACCATCCATTCTGAAAGAATAGTGATAATAAAATTATGACAGGCATTATGGCTATATGATTGGCACAATTTTCATTTAGGACAAATTAGGTATCATAGGTAGTGTTCTTGTGAGAACCCCTATCTCAATATGACTTTTCATTTAGGGAAAGCCATAATAATAAAGTTTAAAATGGCCCACATGGTAGCCATTTTAGACGTTAGATCAGCACCAGTAAAGACTAACTTAACTTCATAAGAAGTCTTTGGATGAAAAAAACCATGTCAAATTCTTTCCATTCAGGAGAAACAGTCATAAGATTTTCAAAATGGCCACTTTGGTGGCCATATTAATTGTCCAAGCCACACCATTTTCATTAGGGACCAACTATCTATCATAAGAAGTTTACAGTGAAACACCCATGTCAACATGATTTCCTGTTCAAAAGAAACAAGATTTTCAAGACAGTTGCCGTGGTGGTCATATTGGATGTCCAAGTGGCTTTAATTTAGGACCAACTAGACATGGGATGAACATGTCTATAAAGTTTCTGGACATCCTTTAAGTAGTTTAAGGTCAGTAGTGAGAACATCTCTGCCAACGGATGGACTGATGATGGAAAATAGGCCATCCTGTAAACTCTTCTGATTAATGACCAGTCAATACAAATTTTCCATGTGTATGAACAGGAGAGGATAAACTAACCCAAGCAGATATGATTTAAGGAGTCCATGGTGCAAGTCTCACTCCCTAAGGATAAGCTGTCTCCCCCACAACTCCAGGAAGATTCTTGATTTTTCTCATATACATACCAGAAACACTCTTTATATATATATATATAGAGAGAGAGAGAGAGAGAGAGAGAGAGAGAGAGAGAGAGTGAGAGAGAGAGAATAAAACCACTTAAGACCAAAATCCAATGAGACCAATTAGATGTTTCACCTTTGAAGTGGTTTTGGTTTACTGAACTTTCAAATTTCAATTGAAATTAGATGCAATCAGTTATGTCCCTTTAGTTACCGCATGCTGTGTGTACCGACTAATGTCTACCTTTTATTAATTAAATGAGCTGCTATCTATTGATATTTTTACTGTATTTACACTTATTTTGTTTCAACACATACATTTGCATTTTTTTTTTTAAAACTGACATGAATGTTAATTTATAGTTTTTTTTAGTCTTTGTAAATATGTCAAAAGTGTGGGTAAGAGCTTGGTTTTAATTTTTAATTAGGATTATTAATTAGGTGTATAGAATAGATGCCTGGCAAAGAATCTGCTTTGATTTGCAAACGATTGGCATTTTATTGCAATTAACTTTGGAAGCTGTCACTTCAGTCTCTTGTAAAGACTAATGATTAGCTTACTGCTTAACACTGGCTACAATCAGTGTCATTGTGAGTTCTGGGCATTGTTTTAATTCATCACGGCCATAGGATCTCAAAACTATGGGCTAGCACCAACTGGCCAATTTTCGTGTAAGTTTTGGTTTTATGAAACTTGTAACTAAGAATCTGTTTACATTTTAGAGTAGAAGGATTTTGGTGTAGTGGATAATTTTTACAGAAATTACAGAAGGAAAAATTGAGGACTAGAAAGAAAACTTTTTTGGTTATGATAGAATTTTGGACTAGTGAATGTTTGATCTTGAGAGGTTTCAGTGAATATGTCTTTGCACATGCAATATCTTTCGACAAAAAATATAGCAGAACATTAAAAGACTGCATACATCTTCTGGTTAATAATATATGCATATGTCAAATGACAGCTAGCTCATCAACTTATCTACCCCATGAGTAAGACCAATTTATCTAGAACTGGAAACAATCTGAGCAATGGAAGGTGGAAAAAAAAACAATTGAGAATTTTCTGATATAAATAGAGAAGAAATGATAAAACACTGATGATTTATTAGGTCAGCTTTAAACATTGATGATTTATTAGGTCAGCTTCAAAGGCATATGCTTCAAATTACATTTTCTTTTCACTTTTATTTACAATATATACAACAGTATTAAAATTCCATTCATAAAACTATTTTACAGCTGGTTACATAGCTTTCATTAACATCTACATGTATGCAAAATGTCAATTAAGGAATTTAACATTTTGTACCAAGATGCAAAGTGGCATTGACATGTCTGCATATCAGAGCATCCTATCATGAACTTTTTTCTTTCTTTTATAATTTTAAAAGAATGTTCAAAAACAAAAAATGGTATAGTCCGCATATACCTCCCTGTTTGTTTGTACCCCACTGCTGATTTAAAAGATGAAAAGCACAAATGAGATAAAAGATGGACAGAACTTGGTTCAATCATTGATTTATAATTTCAAACCTGATTATGACCAGGTGGAACCCTAACACCGTTATCGTCTGTGTTTCATTCCAAATGAAGTTTTCAGTGCAAAAGATGACCTTCCTAGACAAGTCCATTTTCATCAAAGGGTGTATGCACAACTACACATGTATGTAAGTAGAAGAAAAAATACTATGTCGTCTGCTTCCGATATTTACAATGTTGAATCAAGCAAAGGAAAAGAATGACAATTACAAATTTGCCTTTCATATGGATTTAACAAGTGGTGTAATTTCTATATACATGTTTGCAAAGGATATAACTCAGACTCTCAACCTTATGGTAATTTCTGGAATTATCCAGCAGATACCAAATAGGATGAACTACATCACAATGTTGTCTGATGAAATCAACTTGCCCACAGTGTACACAACATGGCGCCATGTTTGTATGCAAAGTCCATTAAGCATGACAGGTGCAGAGAATGCCAGTGTTAGGGCCACTCTGGTCACATTCAGGTTAGAAATTATAAATCAAGGAATGAACAGACTAAGTTCTGTGCACTTTTTAATCACATTAAAGTTTTCCGTTATTGAAATTGGTAAGGGGTACAAAAAAACTGGGAGGTATAGTCAGACTATAAAAATTCATTGCAAACTGCCTTCATAGTTGGTATGAAAACTTTTAGCATTTGAAAACAAAATTTTTACAAGGAGCATTTAAAAATAGTTTCATTTATAAATTTTCTTATTCAGTCCAGTTAGATCTCAAAACATAAAAAAAATCAAATAGTTGACCTTTTTAAAGGAAAATTAATGACAATGTGAACATGAGATCATTATCATCTGTTTCTATGTTAAGTATAGACTGTATTATCAGCTGTATCTGATAATCCATTAAAAAGTGATCAACAACAATTTTTTGGGCAATATTGAAACTCCTAAATGAATGTTCCTGTACTTGTGATATAAACCCATGATTCTTTCCTGACCATTTTCAGACCATATCTATGTTATCGGGTGTATGCATCAACTTCAACAGGAGATACTGAGGTGTGATCTAGTGTACCCAGTTTTCATCTATACAAGAATAGCTTTTAAGGCCAAGATTGTTAAAAGACCAGTTGAGTTAGCAAGGGTAGGAAACACATGTTATTTATTCAAGTTGGTGGAACTTCGATATCTCACATATTAAACAAATCAACACCATGTTTAATACCCAACACCATCTATCTGATCTACTGGTACTTTGAGTTATAAGTTAATTAATCTACCTCTACTGTGAATTGATATTGATATGATATCTAATAGGTGTCAAGTTTCAACTTTCAATCATGGTGTTAAGTAGTGAACAAGCCAATGAGATCTCGATATGAAGCAACTTTCCTTGATGACAGCTAAGTTCACAGTGACCCAAGGTTAAATCTGCTCCCTTTTATGGGGTAGTCACTTCCTTTAACACAACAAAACACAGAGTATAAACTAAATGAATTTATTTAGATCAGATCTGTTAATTTGATGAGGGATTATGTAATGTTTTAAAGGGTCATGAATCGAGTCCGATTTAAGAGTCTAGACTAAGAGTGGATAAAATACTGCCCGTGCCTAGTTTCATCTAAATTTACATTATAGGGAGTGGCATTAAAAATCACTTATCTTGCCTGCATCTTGTAGGAAGTTGTGCATGTCTAGACTATACTTACAAGAGCAGTTAGGAGGTACAAAGGTACTTGCTTGGAAGACATGTAAGGGAAACTAATACAGTCAATTTCCAAAACTTTGTATACATATTTCAACACTGCTGTGGTATATCCAATGAAAAATTTTAAAAAATTGAGCATAATAAGGCCAAACTATAATAATTAAAACAATTGTGTGTGTGTGTGTGTGTGTGTGTATATATGTTAAAAACCAACTACTTATGAGTCTGTCTTTATTCTCTTTTTTTCCAGGCTATTCCAAACAATTAGGAAGACGGTGATATGCAACAATGCACATGTGTATTTTAATGCATCATTGTAGTCACACAACATCACAACATATCTGTGTCCATCAAACCTGGACTAGTAAAACCCCATTGCTCGGCAAGTGACATTTTGTGTTAATAACCAATTTTTACATAGAAAAAAGAACAAAACTCCCAGTATAATCCATGCAGGGCTGGTAGGTAAAAATTGGGATTGTTGTCCTAAGCAGAAATTGTTTAACAATTCTTGATGGATCAATTACTAAGATTTCTGTATTTTCACATGACAGATCATATGAATTGGGCCACATAAACAAGTGCCCATGTAACAAGAGTTTTACACAGCTGGCATACAATAGTCTTTGGGTAATCACCTGAAGGGATATGTTCTGTGGAACATAGTGTAAAACTTGTGAGTGTTGTTGTAATGACATAGCAGCACAAAGTTCAACTGAATACAGCAACTGATTCAAAAGATATATTACTTTTGTAAAACTTTAACATAGGAATAACAATTGATGCCACTCAGAAGCGGTACATACCAATAGCAAGTCAATCGAAGCAAAATAATAACGGGGCTGCTTCAAGTCAATGGTAGATTCTTATTTTCATAAGTGTAGGACACATAAACTACTATGTCAAATAAAATTCCAAATTCCAAAAATAATCAATTCAAGGGAGTCAAATAAAAATATATATTTTTGAGATTTGTAATTTATAACTTCCAGCAAGTTAAAGACAGTCCAAACTTGTGGACTATGAACTCAAATTTGAATACTCGACAAATTTGGAGAAAACAGTGTTGCTACTTGATGAATTCATTTTTATATAGGACAGGTTAATTTGCTAAGTGTACTTGGTGCTGAAAGGTTAAAAAGAAAGCAACTTCAATGAATTTTCATCCTCTGCCTAATTTGGTGAGGTCACCAAAAGTATATCAATGAAATCTTGATGTGATCCTTGTGGTTTCTTTTGGTGGGTTTAATGCCATTTTTCACCACATGATAGGCTATACATGGTGGCCAGTATATTTGGTGGAAGATGAACCACTGATATGCAGGAAGCTACTGGCAAGCTTTCTCACATACCTAATGTGGTATGCACTACACCTTCTAATGATAATGTACAAGTAAGCCAAGTTTGAATCCTATTTTTCAAATAGATCACAAATTATAAAGCAGTATGAAAAGTGTAATAAAAAACTTAAAATACATTGACATTGCAATTCCAGTAATAAAATAAACTATTTTATGGCACTTGAAATATTATTAATCTAACTTCAAGATTATAAATATATGTCAGCGTTTTCCAGGTTATATATATATATACTACATGTATAGTAAGAACAAAAAAAAGGTTCAAGATCCAGTCTTAACTGTACAATGTTGCAATTAAAAGATCAGTACACAAAGACTCTGGTTTCTGTTACAAAAATGTAGTGCCTACAAGCTCTGTCTCACAAGCACTGTTTTCAACAGATAGTAACAGCTGCCACATAGTCCAACCTGTGCTAAAACCTATCTACAGCATGTGGCCCCTTTCAAAAATCCTACAGACTCCCACAGTAATGACATTTCTTTTCAAATAAAGTTCATCCTCAAAAGTATTTAGGTGGTATCACTATGCATTTATCAATATTTGCAGGTAAACAACGGGATTTAAAAATGAATGTATTTTGGCTATTTAATAGGTGGTTTAAAGATTGTAATCATATACATGGACCATAAAGATTTAGAATAGTTAAATCACCACTGGCATCCATGACATAAAGATGTGACCAATTTTGTCACAGGTTTTGTTATTGATATGCATCTTCTTAAGCTTTTTTTATATTTTCTATGAAGTTGTAGTTTCTCCAGCAATAAACTATTTGGATTGATGGGCATATATATATATATATATATATATATATATATATATATATATATATATATATCGAAGTCTATATAATTATTGAAAGTAACAACTCATTCTTAGCTCCATACTGTAGATATTACTCTACAGAAAGAGATGTTCTTACGCAAAGTCTGCATTTAAGAACACTCACTTATGAAAGATAGATTCACCAATCGAAACATATTGGGAATAAAAACTTCGAAACCTGCTCCACTTTCAAGGGACATTATACTAATCTCATCGGATGGGTGTAAACATACAAAAGCCTGTAAAATCATGTATTTACTTGCAATCAAGAACTTAAATTAGCATATCCAAGTAATGAATCATGCAGCTTTGCATCTTCACCCATTTAAAAAATTCTTTATATTCTGTGTATGTACAAAAGTATATCACAGACCTGTGTATGTTTATAAACAATGTATAAATAAAAAAAACATGCACACGTAAGCATTCCCAATATCCAATCATACAGTAAGCATTTATACACAGTGTCCAGTGGCATGAAAAGAATACAACAAAATGTTGAAGTAATTGGAAATTTTCAATTTCATAATCATGTCACAGGTCCTGCAAAACTTAAACGTGAGAAACAAGGAATATTTTCCAATATCCACAATCAATTTGTTTCAGCACACAAAAAACATGATTCTTAAAAATACAAACTGTCCAAAACAATGGTAATCAAACTAAACTTCATCCATTAACAAATATTCAAAGCACACTATATGAAACTTTTGCATACACATATTTCTGTTGTTTATTTTCATATGCACCTTTATTAATTAGACAAACTAACATGTCTGACACTGGGAAAATTAGTTTGCAGTATTGCAAAGTTTATTGCTAACAGTGTGATGTTAATGATTTCTGGAATACAAATGTTCAAACTTTGGAATTCTCTGAGAAATAACTTATAAATAGAAAATGCTCCAAGCACATTGTTGTCATAAATTGGAGCATACTGTCTATTGCACATTACTTGTATTTCCTTTGCATTATTTACAAAATCATGTAATGTGAACACCATTTCTTCACTATGTGGCATAAAACTGTAACAAATCAAGCCTCAACATATGAATCTTCCAGCAAACAAAGAAACACATGCATATCATTATGAAAGCCCATATTATGTACTGAAACAAAGGACTTGTATGAAGTACATAAACCTTTCCAGAACTAATGAGGAGTTTCTACTAACATGGCAATTATCCTTTGCTGCCAGGCAAAATAAAGTGTGGATGGGGTGCATTAGCAAGGTCAATCAAGGGCAATAACTCTAGTTACACTCTCACCAATAAAAAAAAGAAAATGATGAATGCTTGAGTGTCAATAAACCTAAAGAATGCCCATTATTAAAGAGATAAAATTTTAAGAAATACAGGCAAAATGTGCCCATCTTTAAACGTTTTATGATGAAACTTTATATTTAATTTGGCTGAAACCTATTAGAACAATGTGATGTACTAACAAGCTTGTACATGGATGGGCAGAAAGATTTGCAGCTGGGGAAGAATTATTTTCAATCACAATATGAAATTATTGCAAATATAGTGAAACCTGTGCAATCTTGCTATGAACTAAATCAAACAGGACTGTAAACTTTAACATTCATTGTTCAATTCAAGATTGTATCTGAAATGCTGAAGCATCCTGAAAACATGGATGACTGGAATGAACTGGTTCTCCTGCAAGAAATCAGAGGGTTGTTGGTTGAAATCTTGTCCAGACCAGTCTGGGGTGGCCACCATTTAGTGTCCCTTGGTAAGGCACTTTACCCCATTTGCAATAGCACTTAATAGTGTTTCAAGTGCCATGTTCAATGCACACCAATGAATCAGTTAAATCAACAGTATAAAGCAAATCTGACATTTATATCAACAAAAATATAGTCATACTGGGTAAGGATGAGTATCATTACAATATGAACTTTCATCATTTCTTAATCACATATGCAATGAAACGAAACAGAAAACACTGTTAAGTCACTTATACATTGTGTGAGATTATTCTTCATATATATTCACAAAGATTTTGAACCAAAATTCAAATCACCTGCTATTATAAAGTTGAGAAATTCCACCCCAAGGGTCAGAATTTAAAAGCACCGAGTTCCTGCTGACAAAATGTAGCCCTGGCCATGACGGTGGGGTTTCCCTATCCCACACCTGTGCATATAATGTGTTAATGTTCTCTCATTTCTCAGCAAAAGAAGTATTCTAACATAAGCTGGTGGATCACGGGCTGGGACGCAAACCAACATATACAGCACACCATCAAAACATTTTATGCTATCTGAAGGAGCATAATACATTTGATTTACAAAGTGTTTGTTATACTCATTTAACAGTACTAAAACTGCAAGAAATTTTTGGAGACTTCAACAAGCATACTGCTGTACTCCAGTGTCAGTGAGTACCTTTACATGGACAAATTAAATGTTGCACATAAACAAAAATGAGAAAATTTAAATGACTTCCAAAGTCTTATGTTGAAATACCTCATTTTGAAAAAAATGAGGCAAGAGAATGAAATAGCAAAAATAAATTGGGATACAAAATTTGTAATTTACAGTGAGATAAAAAGAAAAGATTATTTGAATATTTTAAGTACTGTGTTCATTTTCCACTGTTGATAATAAAATACCACTGCCACCATCTGTAGAAATATGTGTTCTGTGCATGGTAGTGTTTGCTACAATTCTCCAAGCCACGACTATGTTCGTAAATTAATGTATATAATGGTTTACAAGTCGAATCTGACTGCTAACTGCACAGACCCAGATCTGCTACTGCACAAAATGCTGGCAGATCAGGCTCTATGCAGTTTGTTAGGTGTAAGCAGTAGAACAAACACAGACCCTGATTTGCTGGCACATTATGTAACAGCAGATCAGGGTCTATGTTGTTTGCAGTTTGACTCAACTTATAAGCAAGTACGGAAGGTAATGAAAATTCATTTATTTTTGTGGATTTCAATATTTTTGCTTTTGTGAAAAAAGACATTTTTTGGGGTAATTAAACTCATGGATTGGGAAGAAGTTCAATTTCTTCTACAGAAAGATCATTAGTCATTGCATCTTGAAAATCATGGCCTGAGGCAACCAAGAAATCCATGAAAATTTCCACACAATGAAAAACAGTAAATTCATGGTATAATTTCAAGATGTTACAATGATCCAAGTTTGGCTGATGTAGTACAAACAGTTTGGCTTAAGCTTTATATATAATACTACATCTGTCTGTATTTGACAATGAAAGCAATAGTGAAATTCAAGTGAAGCCTCTGGAATAATAATGCACATCTTTTGTCTAAGGATTCACCAAAATTAGTGAGAAGGAAAATAAAATATGCTTGGGGATGTGAGACAATAAAATGTGTGATTTCCTGAACCTAACATGTAAACAGGTGTCAAAACACCTGGAAAGACCACATCTGAATAGGAATATATCTGACAATGCAGGTCTGCAGTATTAGGTTCAACAAAACTTGATGTGGCATGACAATGGCATCCTATTCTGCATAAGTGAAGAGGCCATCACAAGTTATGCATGTATTCAGTTAGGCCACTCCACTCAGTGAAATAAATGTCTCTTGTCCCTAAAGAAGCCATGCTGCTAAAAAAAAAACCTATTCTTATGTCCTGAATTAATAAGGTATAACTTGAAATTGTCAAGCACTTCTTTGAGTATCCCACCACCGACACCAATTGTGTCCTGTGAATCCCTGAATCAATTTGATGTCCCATAAACTATGTTAATGTGCGTGTTAAGATGGCTGTAGTTGATCTAACTGTGCTAACTGTGATGTGTCCTTTATTTGATCTAGAATAGAGACCACATAGCCAGCTACATCCACTTCCTCTTCCTCTGCACGCCTTATAAATGGATGCTCCTGAAATTATTTTAGAAAAAAAAAGTAAAGATGCATTAATGAATTCATGATATATTTCAAACTGTGTACAACAACTACAAGGATTACAGCCAGGTGGAGTTTACATCAAGTTTGCAAATCAAATAGGTGAGTGAGTGAGTGAGTGAGTGAGAGTGAGAGAGAGAGAGAGAGAGAGAGAGAGAGAGAGAGAGAGAGACAGACAGACAGACAGACAGACAGACAGACAGAAATAGGAAGTCTGAGAGAGAGAGAGAGAGAGAGAGACAGACAGACAGACAGACAGACAGACAGACAGAAATAGGAAGTCTGATCAATAAATGGATATGCAGCAGACAGATAAGATAGTCAACCACAAATAATCTCTGGTTGCTATATATACTATATGAGGATTCACAGGACCCCAAAAAACAGTTGTATCTAGTCACATGAAGCATGTGGTCACTATGTACAAGCAAACTTTATAGGAAATGTAAAGCAGACTGAAAGGTCCAATGGGCATGTTTCCTATATGCAGGTGGCTGCTAGGCCTGGTCTGGGTATCTATTTTCTCATGCAGACAAGAAAATGTGAATATTTATTATTTAAAACAAGTTTTGACAAATAAGGAATATTTTTATTTTAACTTCTAAGTTACTTTTAATTGTAATATTTGTACATATCCAGGTCTTAATGACTTTCAGTTCCAATTTTAGCTGCAGACAGTTTGTCAGATTTCCAACTCTAAACAATCAGCTTTAAAAAGATTATTTTGATGCATGTCTCTGGTTTTCTGGTAAGTAGGTGTTAAATTCTAATAATCTTGTGATTTCTTTGACAAGTGTGTATGGAAATAAAAGGCACTCATCTCTAATGATTAACTACCATGAAGAGTTCATTCAAAATGTGACTGATGTCACAAAGATGTAGCAACCACAAGCAGTGTTTATGATATGTTGTTTTTGACAATTAAAGGAGAATGATACATACTGCTTGGCAAACAATTAAATGGACAAAACTAAGTGTTCTCGAATCATTTTCGAAAGTCTGATTCTCAAATATTTTTAAGCATGTTGCTGATTTCAAGGTGACTAGATGATAATTGTTAGGTAAATTGATAAAACAAGTTACAAGTATAAATAAATCATTACAAACGGTCTAGCTTTCTTTATTTCTCTCTCTCTTACTTAAAAATGTAGCTATTTCCATACCCTTTCTACCTTTCCATTTATCTACCTACATACATGTACATGTCTGCATTTGCTTTTCTAACTATATCTGCATTCTAACTCTTTCTGATTTACATATTTATCTACATGCATTATTTACATACATACTTTTTGATAACTTTAATTATTGGTTTATGGTTTTAAGGTGCCAACAGAGATACAGAGATACAATGAAAAAGAAAGTTTCAATAAATATAATGCAATTTCTTTAAAATATGCCATATGTAATTGTTTTACTCATGTTAGGAGATTATTTCAGGGCAAGCTCAAATTTTCTGAGAGCAAGTTAAATTCTTCAGTCAGCTTGCCCTGAACATTTATAAAATCTGTAAATTTGTACAACTGAAAAATAAGAAAACCAAAATGCTCTGTCTCATGTGCTCTTCTGGTACATGATGAAACAAGATGCTTTAGGCCTGGAATTTGTTCATTTGGATGACATCTTCCTATATGCAAAATGCAAGGGCGGATGGCTATACAAACTGGGCTAGTACAGTGCTTTCCAACATGTAAAGGTTTCTCTGTTTTAGAAATGGTAACCAAATTGGATGGAAAATCAGCACCACTTGTACAAAATTGAAAAACCTTGTACCAGAAAGCTTTTTGTGAAATTTGGTAAACTTCTGTTAACTGTTCTTTTTGAGAAGAAGCAGTTTAAAGGTTTTTCTGTTCTTTGTGATGATGGCCATATTTAAAAGCAGATTGGCTTCATTTATAAAATATTGTAAATTCTTCAAACTAGGATCCTATCTGTCAAATTATTTTAAAATAGTCACTTAAAGGCTATTCTTAGTTTAGTATTGGCAACAATGTTTGATGACAGATAGTTGATTATTGGTAGGGACTGAAAGGCCTTCATGTGAAGATAATTTCTGTCAAATTCATTCTGATTTCTGTTCAGCAGTTGTTTGGGTTTTCTTAATAAGGAAAATTCATTTCAAAGTTTTTCCATTTTTAGTATATATTTTATGGCAGATCAGCATAATCTAATCTGTACAGACATTAAAGTCTTCATGCCAAGATGCTTTCTAGCAAACTTGGTCAAATTTTCCTCTATAAAAGTTATTCAAAGGTTTTTCATTAGTTTTAGCAATGGAGGCCATATCTGATACCTGATCAGCATCATTTGTAAAAAATTTGCAAGGCCTTCTCATCAAGATGCTTTCTGTAGAATTTATACTATTCTGTGGAATGGTTTGTAAGAAGTCATTTTAAAATAAAAAAAATTTTAAAATAATGATGGTCATATCTGGCAACATATCAATATCATTGGTACAAACCTGACATGTCGTTATGCCAGGATACTTTCCGTCAAATTCTGTTTGACAGTTTAAGGTTCCTGTTTTTCTATATAATGCATGAGCTTGTTTCTGTATTTTATGGCTTATCAGCAACATCAGTATAAATCTAAATTGCCTTCATGCCACGACGTTCTCTGCAAAGTTTGGATGAAATAGGTCCAGTGGTTTTTGAGTAGCTGAACATAGTAACTGTTGCCAAATGATTGACAATGGATGACGGTGGACTCACTATGCACTCAAAATGCAGGACCGTAAAATAAGCTCGTTTGACTGTAGGACCAAGTAAGCTAACAACCTATAATAGTCACTAGCAAAAAAAGGTCACAGTAGGTGAACAATTTTCATGGGTGATTATTACCAGTCTTTGAAATGTTTGTTTGTCAAGTTTGTTTACTGTAAATGTGTCCTTGTTAGAAAACTTTAGCTCAATTCAAAACTTTAACATAATTGCTGGTTACGAAAAAATAAGTCCTTTGACTATTTGTGCTGGCAGTAATCAATACAGTCAAACCCACTTTTCTTGACCTCGGTTATCTCAAGAACCCGTATAAGTCGAGCATTTTGGTCCGGTCCTGAAAAAATCCTTCTTTGTTATGCTATTTTTTCCCCACTTATCTCGACCCCTGTTAAGTCAATAACCCCATTATGTCGGGCATAAGTTTTGGTCTGAAGTAACATGTGGACCCACTTAATTTGACGAAATGCAATTTTTCATGTCCATCTCAGAGAAATTTTACAAGAAATGATCCGGCATTTCCGCTATGCAATGATAGAAAAAGTCGCTACAAGACCAAATTTTACTGGTACAAATGCTAATCAACCAATCTCATCAATGCATGGTTTATCACTTGCATAGAGTGGAGAAGATTATCTTGTAAACAATACTTTAGAGTCAGAAAACTGAATGAATGCATTTCTGACCTTTACAAAAGCTGCGTTCAAAATGGACATTATCACATGTCAACAGCAGTTCGTCCCACACAGCATCGCGAATTTGATCTTATCTGTAACTCGGAAAATTATCAGGTTAAGTACCTAATTAGTTTTACACAATATATTTAAAACAAATTTGGTAATAGTTAAAATGTTTCCATACTTGATGCAAGTGTAAGCCTTCAACTTCAGCATGGCTAGATCACGTGACTCACAATAATCTATAAACAGAAACCCACAAAATTCCAAACTAAGCTGTGCCCCCCCCTTATTAATTTGTTTTGAACAAAAGGAAATAAAAGGACCAACAGCATTGTAAAAAAAAAAATCCATAGTGCCCAATATTTTTTTATGAAATTGTCGATCACAGTGCCATGATTATATATTCTTCAACACAAACGAAATGAAGCAGAAAGCGACAATAGGATTAAATTTGAAACAGAAAGAAGAGTGCTTTCATTTGTATTGTTTTTATCTTGAATATCAATGTCTTGCAATCCATCATAGAGATAAGCTGACTCTCCCTCTGGTGCTGTGTTCTTGTCGACGGTCACTGATCAAAGTCGGGAAGGATATGGGACAACAACTGTATGAATGGAATAAGCTGGCTTTTAACTGTATGAATGGAATAAGTTGGCTTCATACAGAATCTAATGTTGAGACAGTTAACTTTAAAGACTTGAAACATTTTACAGTTTGTCGGTACATGAATACCGACAGCCCCATCTTTTTTCTGGTACAGAAGCAAATTTTATTGGTAAAAACCGGCATATGCTGGTGTAAAGGAACCTCTGACAATCAAAAACAACCTGTTGATTTTCATGCACAATATTGGTCAGTTACATTTGGCTGCTAGTCACAAGTCAACTCTAACAAAAGAAAATACTTTTTTTTAAATAGTATAGTCCTAAATCATTGTCTTGCTGAGGCTACCGAAGGGATGAGGCTATTCACAGAGTGATAAAAACAAGTTTAAACCATTGACATTGTTGCAGTAACTTACTGCTGTAAAAATGTGTGACTTGTTACTTAATCTCATTTAAAAGACCTCCAAACTTCTTTTTTCTGCAACCAGGTATGACTGAATTATTATTTTTATTGTGCATTAGAAATGCCATTTGTTTTTAGAAATAAAACTCCTCATTTTTGGTACTTCAGATGCATAATCATTGTTCTGCAGTAGATTTATCAACTAAACCCTGATATCTCAGGATCCGGTCATGTCGACGATTTTTTGACACCCTCGACATAATCAAGATAACCAGGTTTGACTGTACTTCTTACTTTGTACCGATACATGTGGGAAGAAAAGCAACACACATTTCTCACTAATATTTCACAGTTACAATACACATAAAATTGTATTTCAAAAATTACACTGAATGTTAGGATAGAGGTGGCAAATAATAGATAGATGGATGGACAGAAAACATTAATGTTCCCATGCACACAAAAAGTATGTGAATCATGCAATAACAGCATTTGCCGAGTACAAAATGTACAGAAACTGAAAACTGTCCGATGCACTAAATCAAGTTTAAGAACTGTGTTTGCAGTTGGGTATTGGTGTTGCTCAATATCTACCAATATCTCCATGACAGCAAAATAACCCTCTTCAAACATGGCTGATATGTTCAACTGTTATGACATACATGACTGATCACTCTTAATGTTGCCATATTTGCCTATGAGGGGCAGCCTAGCTCCTGTCTCTACTGTACTATTTCCGTGCACAGTACAGAATACAGAAACATGGAGATAAATTCTGGAATTGTACATGTGATTTTGACCTACAAATTAATGAATGCAATTCTATTTTGTAGAGTTATTTTTATTAAAGGAAAAATAGGACTAACTTCATTCTGAGCAAAACAAGAACATAGAAATATGCCTGCCAAATTTAATTTGTGTACATTAGGTGCTTTTTGCACAATTTTGCCAAGACGCTTCTTACAGAAGAACAAAGAGAGGGATGGAGAGGACCAAATCATGATGTCATGATGTCCTTCTACACGCATTTGGGGCATAAAGCATTGCTTACTTACCAAAAGCTTATTATATTTTGGTCTCTGTCTTTCATCCTTTGTTAAACTAAAAGAGAAAAAAAGAAATTTTTCAGAAAAAAAAGCATGGCATATTATACAAAAATTGCAAACTGGTAAGAAATTATCTGCTGTATTCTATGCAAACCAGAGGAAGAATAACAGAAGCCAACATCATAAATGAATATAATTATTTAATGCTATATTTATTCAATACATTCTGTATTGTGCTTGCAAAGCAAGTTAATTTACAATTAAAAGAAGATGAAATGCTTGTGACAAACTGATTTTATCAAATGTAAAATATGAAGATAAGATTGCCTAGGTCTGCATGTTACACCTATGATCAAGGCATTGATTTAGAACATGTCCTTGAGCCTGAAGGTCAATATGGTGAGCAAGCATGTAGCAGCATTAAACTGTCTTAGCTTCATAATGATTTATCCATCGCATTTAGAAAATCCACAAAGGGCTTTAGGAAAATAAGTAAATGAAAAAATCAGAATCAAAATGTTCATGCATATTTTGACCTGGTGATCAACCAAATGTGACCAACTTCACAACTATTGATGTGAATGATTAAAATTATAAGGTACCATTTTTTAAAATGCTTGTAATAAAATCTGGGTATATATGGAAATTCACTTAGTATATATAACAATAAGAGTTCATCTTCATTTAAAGCCAAGAAAGCATCAACATTCAACCAAGGAGAGTTATAGATGGAAAAGGGGCATGTAACATTTTCAAGGTTAGTTTCACCCCAATGGCAAGGGAGATTTATTTCATTTTGAAGTTGAAATAATGGCAAAAGAGGTTAAATTCATGCAAGTACACAACTTGTCATTTAATTAATGATTTGCAGGTTTCAAAACAAAAGTAAAAAACAGGCATTTATTATAATAAATACTGGTAAAAAATAAAGTGTACACTAAAGTTAAATGAGAGCAAGATCCAGATCAGAAAATTCCATGAAGCAGCTCATTTCAGGTTAACCAGATATTCAAAATGTTAATGTTGTCTTGAGTTACCTGAGCACATCAGAAAATATTTATTTCAATAATGTAAGTATCCAAGGAAACTATGACAGTGCAGAGCAGACCATAAAAAGTTATGGTGGCAAAACCATTGAAACAAATAAGATTATCTCATTTTTATAGCACTATTAGTACTTTTATGTACTATTATTTTCTTTGGTCCCTTTAAAATGTTGCATGCCCCCAAATCTGGACTGTGGGGGACAGAGTGTCCCATACACTTAGGACTATATGTGCAACACTGCTTTCTTCATCAAACACATAACCCAAACACATTAGAATTAGGAAAATATTTAAGAAAAAGAACTGGATAAGCAACCAACCTACACAAGTTATCCTTGGGAGAATATCATGACTTTGGTCACAATGTGAAGGATAAAACCCCCTCTCCTAATGACAGAGTGCAAAACTGAAGTTTAAGTGACATGAGGCTTTACAGACAAAATAATAAGAAACAATTGTTTTTTCTTAACAAAGAAAATTTTCTGGGAAAATCAAGCAAAAGTAATAAACGTAATGTCCATAATGAATTTTGAGCTGTGTTAATGGGGTCTAAATGATGGTCGTCTAACGCGTCGTGAGTGACCATCAGCAGACCCACCAGATTTAGCTCCCTTCTCTGTGCTGCTAGATCAGAAAGTTTTACTTGCATAAAAGCTGACAATCTCAACAATGCCTTAAATCAAAATGCTTCACTCAAATGCATGGCTTGCAGAAATGGTTTTAACCTCATTGGCAGACATATGCATGAGGTAAATCTGATTAAGTGAGAAATTACCACTCAAATGTCACTTGGTAGATTTATCAGCTCAAGGACAAAATGTGACTGGCTTCAACCCAAAATTATAACTTCATATTATGCGTGGAACTGCAGCGTTGGACCCAGCCATTGCATTAATTCATCCTCAAAAAGCACATGGTCACTATTATTAGACAGGTTACTAGAGATTTCAAAATTGTCTGATTACACTAGCATTCCATTTTGTGGGCAGGCAAGGTCCTGCAAAATGATGTTTATTTTGTTGGTTTTAATGGCACCTGTAACACATTATTGGCTACTTCATGCAGAGGAAAGGGACACTAAGTGCCTTTTCCAAGGGCACATCAAATCAGTAGACCCCGTCTGGCCTGGGCAGGTAACAAGTCTGACGTTCTACCAACTGAGCTATAGTGGCTCCCCTGTAGCGAACAGATCTGTAAACCCATATCCTGCCATCTAGTGAATCTGAACTTGACAAAACAAATGATAGATGAATGCATCAGTTGCTTATAAACTTTACTGAAATCAATTATCAAGTATTAAGATTCACTTAAGACACTTACCACGTATTAAGGAAATTAACAAAATCTTCAGAGAACCTGCCACTCTCTATTTTGAGCCTGGGAGGTGGTCCTTGGACAACCTGTGTGAGCTGGTCAAAGACACTATTCCATTTGGGATATGGAAATTTCCCTGTTGCTAACTCCATCTTTTGAAGAAACAAAAACATGATGAAACAATATTGATGAAACACAGTTAATCTGATTTACTCAAAATAGGAAATCAGACAAATTCTCCTTTAATTGATATAAAAATCTGATACTTATTATTTATCTAGGGACTGGCACTCCAATGGCCAAAATGAATGTATAGGAATTTACAATAATATGTTTCTTCCCTCCACTTATTCTTTCATTTTTGCTGAGCACTGAAACCATCCCAGATGGGGTTTTTTTTTAGAAACTCCCATATATCAAATTTAGTATTAAAAAAAATATTTTCATTTAGGTTCAAGTTAACATGTTCACAAAGTAGTATTGTTCAAAATTTTTTACCATGGCCTCTGACCTTAAACCTGATTTCAAGGACAGGTCACTAAACTTGTCTCAGGGCTGTTCCATTTATACATTTATTAAACACACATGGGTGCCATTTTTTTTAAAAAGTATATACCTGGAATACTTTAATTACTCAGTTGATATGACAATGATAAAAATTTTAAATTGCACCAGATAAAAATCAAGGTCAAGGCTGCCAACCATGAAGGTCATGTCAGAGTTGGTCAGAATTCATTTGTATATTTACTAATTACAGTATTCATAAGCTAATGAAGTGTAACTATGCAAGCTGCCTGGCTCTCAAACTCATTCTGAATAAATGGAACATGGTGGCATCCTAACTAGGTACCATTTTCATTCATGACAAAACACATATTATGAAATATCTCAGGACAACCCCATGTAAAAAACACCATCCTTTCAAATGGAACAATGACAATAAAATTTTGTCTGATGACCACTATAACTGCCATGTTGGTGGTCAGATCAGCACCATATTCACTCAGAATGAAGTACAAGTTGTCCAAGTGTTTTAGTGAAAATCCTTTTAGTAGAACTAGTCATAACATGATTTTGAAGATACCATAACAGCTGTATTTGGGAGACCACATTGATACTATTGTCATTTAGGCCCAATAACATCTTTCAAGTAGTGATTTGATGAAAACCTTATGTCAATATGAATACATGTACTCTCCCAGATAAGTAAACTGCAGCAAACATAAAAACTCACAGACAAGTAATGAACTGTTAACATGTGCACAGACTCTTTTTCAATCTTCTAATCGAGTGCACCTGCAGTATATAGTTGCATTTCTCTTGTGTACATGTGTAAATCATTTTTGTTAAAAAAAAAATCATAATCTTAAGAATTTTTATTGTGTTTTGTTAAAGTTACCCTTCACCATGATGTCAAAGCCATATGTAGCCTAGTCAAACTCAACTTACTTAAACAATGACATACGTACAGGTCCCAGTAAAGTAACCCCTACGTATCTCGGGGAGTATCTGTATTGTGCTTTATGAAGGGAGTTTTAAAGGATTTTAAAGATGGTCACTGTGGCAGCTGTTAGTTAAGTCAGCAAAGCACCATCTTCATTATGAACAAATTTTACCTCATAAGAAAATGGTTCAGTGGAATCCCATGTCAATACAACTGTCATTCTGGAGGTATAGCCATAACAAGAATTTCAAGATGGTTGATATTTTTCATTTTAGTTCTGAGCAGAACCATTTTTATTCTGGACCAACAACATATCATAAAACTCATAGAGTGAAAATCCCATGCTAATAGCAACATCTGTTCAAAAGGAGTGGCGATAACAAGAATTTCAAGATGGCCTCAACATCAGCAACTTGGGGAATCATGTTTTGCAACATTTTCATTTAGGACCATTTACATGAAATAATAAGTCTTTTAGTGAAAACCCCATGTAGATATGACCATTAATTCAGAATGATAGCATGAACAAGATTTTCAAGAAGGCCATCATGGCAGTTATGTTGGAGGTCTTAACAGTACCATTTTCATTTAGGACAAACTACAGAGGACAAGTCTTTTTGCTAAACACCCATGTCCAATGACCATTCATTTGGAGGAAGAAATGATAAGATTTGTCAAGATGGCAACCACGTGTCATGTCCAAGCTGCATTTTGTATCAGCATGAAAACCCTTATTTTCTTGGGGGGGGGGGGAAGAATTTGAGATGAGGAGGGGAGTTGATTGACCCCAGAATCATAATGATGCCAATGTTGGACATACAAGGTAGATGCTTGATATACTATACAAAAGTTACAATATTTGATGTGTCAATAATCTAGCAGCTATAAACCTTTGCTAGTAATGCAAGGTATATAATGTGTGTGTGTGAGTGTGTGCATTAGATTTTTAATATAGTTTTAAAAAGTTTTCAGTCATATCACTATGATGTCTGCAACGTGGCAGTTTGTAGTGATGTTTATCATTAGGGCATCATGATGCAGACATGTAGCACCATGTCCCACCCTGTCACATTATCCTGACACCAGGTCAACCAGTCCTACCACTAACTCATAATGCTCGGTGCCTAGCAAGGCAGCTATTAGTACCATTTTTATAAGACTTCTGTATGACTTGGCCAGCATTCGAACCAGTGACCTCCCACATCCGAAATGGATGCTCTAACCACATATGCCACCGGAGCAGTCCATATAATGTGTATGTTACTCGTTGAGTTGTAATAGTTTGATAAATGTAGAAGTTTCCATTAATTAATCATCTACATCTTTATAAGTTTACCTGTCACATGACTACTTTGCTATTCACATTCACTGCTGCACCTAAGATGCCAAGGGCAGGGGACACTATACTTCATTCTCCAAATCTGGGGGACATGTGACATTTTAGAGGGACAAAGGAAATTAGTAGATAGTACTTAATGAACTAGTAGTGCTAAAAAAATTAGATATTCTTTTTTGCTTTGACACCTTAAATTTACCACCTGCACTGAACTATCATCTCTTTTTTGAACACCTGCATTCCTGTAATAATCATTTTATCAAGTACTCATAAATATTAACATGTCTTAATATCTTGCTCACTTGAACGAGCTGCACTATGGAATTTTCCATTGAGGATCTTGCTGTCATTTAGCTTTAGTGTCTGAACATTATTCACCAGCATTTATTATAATAATTCCCATTTTTTTCTGAATTACTTCTCTAATCAAAATAATAACTCCTCGATTAAATGACAAATTGTGTAATTGCATAAATGTAGTCCCTTTTGTCATTAATTTAATCCTGAAATAAATCTTCATCACTGCAGGTGTGCCTTCAACCTTGAAAATGTCAACCTGGACACTGGCAAAGACTTAACATTGCAACTCGGTAATACACTATCACAAAACCTCGAATTTTTGCATTACCAAGTATGTTGTTTTAAAATGGATATGAACTGCCATCTCTCAGTTCTTACTGCCTATAACATCTTTAGCTATTGCTAGCACCAACATGTATGTAATTGGATGTGCATTAACGATTGAAGTAAGTTCATTTTGAGTTCTTTATACTCATTAAAAAGCATGGACAGGTCAAGATCTGGGGGACCCAGGACAAAAAATTGTGGGAAACCAGTGACCCTGTGCTCAAGGTGTAACACTGGATGTTAATATACCCATATCATAATTTTCATATATGTAACATGTGTAACAATACCTAATGTCACAAATGATGTCATAATGTCATGCAAAGGAAAGCAAAACAACCAAGGCATCTGAATGAATTTCAAAGTCATTTCATTACACTATTCTGTGGTTTGGTAAAATAAAATCACTATATTTCATAATGCAATAAACAGAATCTTATACATGTACTCATTTCAAATGAAATTTTAGAGACTTACTGAATAATTTCTATTTTACTTGCCATGGCTCACAAAAAAGAGAAACGATTAGACACATTTTATCCATTTCAATATTGAATAATTTCTATATTTTACTTGCCATGGCTCACAAAAAATAGAAACGATTAGACACATTTTACCCATTTCAATCATGGGTGAGGTATTACTGATATACCAGTTTACTGCAGTATATTTTCTGGTGGTATGTAGCACTTTTATTTCAACTGTACTTTTAACGGTACTTGTGTAGTTTCCAAAAGTAATGACTGTAAAGAAATTCCCAAGTAGTCTTGTTACAAATTTAATGCTATCAACAGCATGGTTTTGTTTTGCATGACAAAATAATTCATAAAAATTTTATTTTTGTTCAAAAAAACAGTTGCATTCATCAAAAATTAATTTTGAATATTACAAATATACTTATATTCATGATCCTTTTAACATGTTTGAAATGCATAACATATGCCAATGTCGTGGCCAAATGTGATCATGTTAAAAATATTCACCTCAAATCCAAATTTTGGGAAATATTTTGGACTGCAAAACAAACATAAATGTCATTTTTTTTAGTTATTTTCTAGCACATGTTAATGTTTTAATAAGGACATGTATTTCTTTGTTAGACTGCAAATCATCCTTAGAGTTTCAGGAGAGCAGTTGTTTTCTGTTTAAATTTTACGTAACTTCTCAAGTCCATAAAATATTTTCTCATTTCTTGTGTAAGTATATATTATATTTACTGACCCTCTCTGATAAGTATCTTGCCTGGTTGTTTGCCTCCCAAAGTTTCACTACCATTTACATTTGCAAATTATATTTTATAAAATCAACCCTTAACAACACTTCTTCCCAGTAATTGTTGGACCCTCTTACTTACAAGTGTGATCCCTAAACTCCATACATCTGACCGGACATCATATCCACTACTGGAAGCTCTTGGATCTATTCTTTCTGGCTATCAAAGGGAAAAGAAAAAAGACCAACTAATGAAGCCTGAACTGGCTTACTCGATTGTTACAAATAATAAATAATTGGTATCTCTGTGTAATAATCAAAAGCTCTATCAAAATAACATGAAAAAGACACAAATTGAAAAAAACAGGCCTAAGTGAATCTGATTGATGAGACAATAAAGCATGAGTACGACAATATTATATCTCAGATCCTGCATCAGATCAAAATAGGGAGGGAGAATGTGGCAGATGTAATTTCATTTGGTGTGTGTATGTGTGATTTGGATTTTTAAAGTAGCCTTAACAATTTTTCGGTCATATTGCTATGATGTCTGCAGTGTGGCAGTTGACAATGATGTCTAGCACTGAGGCATCATGCCGCTGACATGTAGCATCATGTCCCACCCAGCCACACTATCCTGACACCAGGCCGACCAGTCCTAACACTAACCTCTTAATGCTGAGGCAGCTGTAAGTACCATTTTTATGACTCTTTGGTATGGCTTGGCCTGGGTTCGAACCCGTGACCTCCGGCATCCAAGGCGGATGCTCTAACCAGTATGCCACAGGAGTGGTCTAATTTCAACTGAACTGGATTAAATGAGCATACATAAAAAAGATTATAACAGCAAACAAAAAGGAGTCAATCAACATACATGCAGGATATTTAAATTGAAACAAAAGTCTCTCTAAGGGACTAATACTCTACTGGCCAAAAAGTTTTCCCAGAATTCTGTGTTTAATCTATTTTTTCAGACTTTTTTTCTTTTTACTATTGATAGCTGTATCCATTTCATATATTCCTCAGAAATTCCAACATATCAGATTCAGCAACAACTATATATGTGTTTGTACAACACGTCCCCACTGAAGACAAAAAATTCAAACAGGGCTGTAGAGAGGCTGAGTATGTGTATTTTATAAAGACAATCAGAGGAAAAATGTGATCCGTACAAACAATGCAAAACAGTTTAGCTGTAAGCATTTAGTCCAAAATTGTCAGCATATTGCTCCTGCCATAAACATAGACCACTGTATGATGGAGTGTTTGATTAATATGAACTAAGTTATATGCATGAGTCCAGATGTTCTGTTCATATCTGAAATGAAAGTAATTGATCAGTGTGTGAGA
The DNA here is from genome assembly GCA_016617855.1 of Megalonaias nervosa. Lineage (NCBI taxonomy): Eukaryota > Metazoa > Mollusca > Bivalvia > Unionida > Unionidae > Megalonaias > Megalonaias nervosa. Next base: position 59,837 of record JAECUM010022121.1, on the reverse strand, counting down.
ACAGTCACTCAACTACAGCCACATAATCAACAACACCCTGGACTAGTCTTGGTGACTAAATCATCGGACATATTAAAAATGGCATGATTAACATCTTTATGATTAAGACTCATTCTCACAGCTTACATTCTTTGTTTTTCTTCATTCATAAAAGACCAAATCAGATTTTATGAAATGCAATAAGTTTCAAAACTGGAAGTACAATACACAATTTATTAAATTCTAACCTGACCTTCTCATCCAAGTCCCAAAAAGTTCATACATTTAGGAAAAGCCTTACACGCTCCTACAACAGCATGAAATCGAATCATCTATATACGCATGCAAACCAAATTTCATTTTTGTACCATAAGTTGTCACTTCTTAAGAGGAGTTCAGTCAACAAAAAGAAAAGAAAACATCTACGGTGGTATAAAAGTGCTTGGACTTATCCCCAAGGTCAATTTGGTTTCTAAGATTTTTCAAGAATAAATCTGACTTTTTCAAACTTTAAGGAGATGTCAAGTCAGCTCCTCAAAGTCATAAACTTTTCAATGTTGTACAAACCATGGCATTTCTCTAAATTAAATATAGATTATGTTACAATACTTACAGCCATATATGGTCGACAGCCTGCATCTCGGCTTTTGGCTATGGAATCAACCAGCTGTCCACTAATTCCAAAATCACAGAGTTTGATATTTCCTCGTCTGTCAAACAAAATGTTGGAAGGCTTGACGTCTGGAATGAATAAAAGAAAGATTTTTTATGTAACATTAGACAAAAAATAGATATCTTTCCCATAATAACTTACGATGGATACAACTTTATTCTGTATATTTCTGTTCGAATATTTGTAGCTGGAGATAAACTGAGACACAAATTTACATAATAACTTTATATCTAAGCATCATTTAATATTTCTTGAAGGTCACTGACTGGTGACATTTTTACTAAACATTTCTTGAAAAAACAACACTTAAGTAAAGTACTCCCTTACAGCAAGGTGTCGCTTTATAAGACAGTCCCTTTAATAAACAGGTATGATTCTGGATCCCATTTCATTATTCAACTGTAATATTACGTATGAAGTACCACAACATAAAAGGCTCTTCACTTATACAACTTTTATAAGCAGCATTATAGTAAAGAAATACTGTAATGTGATCTGTAGGGTGGTTTCATTTCAAAGTAGAAATTTGCTCTTTACCAAACCTATTGGAATTAACCAATTGTGGCTAAATTGGGGGGTGGGGGTGAACTTATGTAAGAGTTGTAAGATGAGGTGTCATAGTGCCTGATTTTTTTCATTCTCAAAGACGCATTTTTCAATTAAAAAAAACTCTGAGGAAATAAAATATAACTGTACAAATCACACTGCAATTTTTAGCTAGGTAGAAACTGTCAACAGAAAATTTCCTTTCTTACTTTCAACAAATTAAACACCCCATGACCTTGAGATATGGCCCATCAGTTGCCAGGGTTGGTTCACATCTCATGACCTTGAGATCTGGCCCATCAATTACCAGGGTTTGTTCATATCTCATGGCCCATCAATTACCTCATCTCATGCTAAATACAATAAAGTAAGAGTTTACAGTCGCAAGTAAAAACAAATCTTAAAAAGGGGGGGAATGAAATGTGATCTACACAGATCAACTGCAGATGAAAAACAATGGATGATGGGCATCACAGTTTCTTTTTTTTTTAATCCACAGACAATTATATCACAACACGATGGAAATGATTTGACAGACATCTAAACTCTTATCTGTTTATCCATCAATGTGGTCAATCTAACAATTTTTTATGGGGATTGGTTTTTCCATCAGTACAACATAACAAAACTATGTCAATCCTGCCTCGTCCTTAAAAGCAAACAACAAATTCCATGCTCTCCTGCCTGATAAGGATTGTACATGTAAGCTTTCACTTTGAAATGAACCTGACCTTAACCTTACTTGAGGATGCGAAGAAGGGCCGCAGTGCACGAATATGAAACGGCAGTGCTGACTGATTCTACTCTCAAAATATGATATCTATCCCTTCCAGGGTTCATGACTTCAGATTATACAAACACTTAAACCAAAAACCCAAATAAACGTTCCAATGCTCATGACCTTACCAACCTGTCAGAGTGATGGCTGAAGTGCACGGCTATCAGGGCAGTGCTCCCTAACTCCACAGTACAAGTACGATAACAAACCCTACCAGGGAATGGGACTTTATATGACCATGCAGAAAAACTGAGAGCTTTAGTCAAAGATTTTCAAATGCCCTTGACCTTGTCTGGGGGTCAGTGCAAGGGTAGAGAAGAATGGATGTGAAAGTGCAGAGTTTCAGGAATTATATAGTCCAAATGACAGCAATCCCTTTCAGGGGAAAATTACAACTATAAAAAAAACTTTACTTAAAACTTTATCAAATCTTAATGCTGATGCCAGTACGAGAATATGTAATACCAAGGTCTCCCCTAAAATAAAGCATTCAAAACACAAAACATGTCAATGAAGTGTCACATGGACGCAAACATTTTAAAAAATGATCAAATATATTTGTAAGTATCTCTTTTAAATTACAGGATTCATTAAATGAAAATCAATGGAATACACTCAGTGAATCTGCAGATTACAAGAAAAGCACAAACATAACCAAATGACTCACCTCTGTGGATAATCTTCAATTTTTCTTTTAAGTAATTTAAAGCTTTCAAAGTCTGAAATTGAGAAAAGAAAACAAAATGCTGAAATAAAACTATAAAAATGTAAAATCTAAGACATTAACTAGCACTATTAGTGATGAATGCACCACAAGCTCACTCCATTTGCTTGGTAGAGTTTAAACAGAAAAACCTGTGCAGGGAAACTTAAGTTCGGAGAATGGGCATTTAGGGTCCATAACTCCTCCCCAAATGATGAAATAGAATGTTAAAATTTGATTCATTCAAAGTCTCATCAATACAGAGAGCCATGCTAGCTCTGTTAGTGTAGCATATGACACATAATCCAAGGGATGCAGGTTAAATACCTGACCAGACCTGCCTGAGTCAGCTGCCTTGGTGTGTCTCTGCGAAAGGCATTTAACTCCCATTTCCTATGCGTGATATAGCCAATAGTATGTCAAAACCAAGAAAAACAACACCAATGAAGAAACTCATCAATAAAAAGGTAACTGCTAAATTTGGTTGAATTCCAAATTTTCTTGATAAAGCTATAACGCAGAAATCCAAGAAGAGAGACAAATCTGGGGACATAACTCACGTAAATGACAATATACAATACTGAAAGTCAATCGCAACTTCTGACCATAAAATGCAGCAAGTCAAATTTGATAGAAATCCAATGAACTTTAAGTTATGCTGCAAAAACAAAGTCAGTAGAATGGGGGATTTGGGGGCATAACTCTTGTAAAATGTGAAAATGCCCATAAAAGACACATCAAGGTCCATGAAACTATGTACACACGATACTGCATCTGAATATTCTGAATGGTTGACATGTAGAACACAATTTATCTACCAAATGGCATTTAATTATGTATAAGGTTAGGACGGCTATGATGGTTACAAGAAGTGTGAACAGATGGGGAGAGAAAAAGAATGACAGATGACCAGACAGACAAGGTGATTACTACATAGATTTGGGGATATTGGGATAAACTCTATCTGCCTGTCTATCCATCCTTTTATTCATCACATTTCCCCTTTGAATATGGGGTACAAGTTTACAAAGCTTTATACTTATGCTGCCGCTGAGGTGATCATCTCCAAGATGGGTGTCATTCTCAGCTCCCACCCCTCAGAGGGGTGCAAAGGTTAAAAATACAGAAATTTAAATATAAAAACATTTCCAAATATTTTCTGACTGAACTTAAAGGTACAGTGTCACAGCAGAAATCAAGATATATGATGGATTCTGTTATTATGACCACATGTCTGGGGATGGGGTGATTACATGTATGCAGTGAAAACAGGACCTGCTATAGTGTGCAATTTTTCAGTAGCTTTAATTTATTTCAACAAACTAAAGCATTTAATAGTTGGGGCAATTTTTCAGTAGCTTTAATTTTATTTCAACAAACTAAGGCATTTAATAGTTGAGGCTTAAAATAAAAACTAACAAAAACCTGTTTTTTAACCTTTAATCAGTGATCTATTTTGCCAACTCTTTATTCTATGAAATTCAGAGATTCCACAAAACATACAAAAGCCCAACAAAATGACTTAGGTGGCACATATTATTACATTCAAAAGGCTGCAAAAGGCTGAAAGGTTTTAAACTAAATACTATGTCTCAAAATGCCATGCTATATTAATTTCTTTTCCAAAACTGATTCATTAGGAATAAATTTGAGTTAAGGTTTTCTTTAAGTATTTCAGGCCCCTTGATTTCTGCAGGCAAAAAATGAAATACAATATAAACGTAAGACTTTGAAATTACAGATACTCAACCTAATATGAAGATGATCTGATAAAGGTTTGAACTTTACTACCAGAAACTAAAAAGGGATTTTCTATCGAATGATTGCTATCGTACTGCAGAGTAATTTTTTTTAAAAATTTACCTTTAATGTGGTAATTGGAAAAAATTAATAGCCTGCATGTTGAGTCAATGATGAAATAAAACAAAAATTTAAGTCATCACAAAACTATCTACAACAAAGCCAATATCACCGCAGTGAGAAACATTATCTCTAAACTTTGCTTTACCACTAGCAAGGACTCTCATTTTAAACACGCTCAACTTCTGAAATGGCCTTTTCACAAAATAAAGAGGAATTTAAAAATTAAAGATGACATAAAATAAATAGATTTCTGTTTATGTAACATCGATTCCACCAATGCACACCAAAAAGATCCAAGTGCAAAAAGTTTTAAAAAATTTAGACAAATATGACAACTTCATAAAATGGCCTGAACATTTAAAATGATCTTCTAAATATACATGCAAACATCCCAAGCAAATTTCTTTTGCTTCTCTTAAAAGGATTTTGCCTAATCATGCTAACAAGAAATTTTAGTAAAAACAAGTCTCTGTCTACAAAGTTGAAAAGTGTGAAATAATTATTTTTCAAAATCTAATCAGATCATCAACACAAGGATTTCAAATATGCTTTCAAAATTTCAAACATCAATGTGGCATAGTTTCTGCACAATCTTCCTAACAATCTTTTCAGGACAGATAGACGCAAGACCTACATACAGATATACAGATGTAGATGAACCAAATCAAGATGCTGCTGCTGTAAGCAAATAATAGAACATAACAATCATAACAATGACAATAATATTAAAGAAAATTCACTACTTACGGCTAGTGTTATTTTTCCTAGTATATTTTCTGGTATATGGCTCAATAACACACTATAAATAAATTTGTAAAATTTGTCTAAGGAAATGTCCATCAACTCCATGCAAATCCAGCAGTCACCCTGAATCAGAAAGAGCATTATATTTACTACAAATTCATTTCAATGTAGTACTAAAATATTGACGGTAATAATGAAGAGATGATGACAATAACAATGATAAGGAAAACAAAAATTCCATGCATTACTTCAGTTCAACTGCAAGTGATGCAGAAGTATTATTACAATCAAAAATGTTCAACTAAAACCCCAAAATTGATACAAATGCTTGTGCCAAGAAAAATGCAAAAAACATGCCTATATACTGCTTAACACTGACCACACTGGCAAACATTTATAACATACTCAAATGTTCTAACCTGGAAATAGTAAAACGTTTCAACTTGAATTTGAGACACAGAATTATGACAATCAATAAAAAAGTACTTTGTATAGTTGATAGGCTTAGACCAACAAATCAATTTCAAACTCTGAATTTTTATTATTTCTATATCAAGTGTAATTACTAGTAAATCACATCATGCAACATGATCAGTCAGCAGCCTATTGGAATTTCATATCTGCAAAAAATAACTGACAAGTTGTGGCAGGTGTGGGAACTTGGAGATTCAATCATTAAGACAGATATAATTAAATGCAAGTGATTCAGGTTTCTACTTTTGTTTAACCTTTGAAGTTTAATAACCAGTACACTACCACACGTACAGACTGTTACTTAAATAATCTGTACTGAACTGGAAATGAGGTGTTTTTGCTCTGAAGTACCACTTCTTTAAACTGAGCACCAATGTACTGTACAATACAGGGTCAATATTAACAATAATTTCCACCTCTTTAAATAGAATGCCATATTACTGTACAATAAAGGGACAATATGTGCAAGTCCCACTTTAAATAGAATACCATAAAACTGTACAATACAGGGACAATATCAGTAAGTCCCTACTCTTTAAACTCTTTAAACAGGGACAATATCAGTAAGTCCCTACTCTTTAAACTCTTTAAATAGAATGCCAAAGTACAGTACAATAGAGGGATAATATTAACAAAAAGTCCCACTTCTTTAAATAGAATGCCATGGAACTGAACAATATAGGGACATTATCAACAATAAGTCTCACCTCTTTAAACAAAATGCCATAGAACTGTACACAAAAGGGACAATATTTACAACAAGTTCCACTTCTTTTAAATAGAATGCCACAGTACTGTACAATACAGGGACAATATCAACAAGTCCTGCCTCTTTAAATAGAATGCCAAAGTACTGTACAATAAAGGGACAATATTAACAATAAGCCCTACTTCTTTAAATTGAATGCCATATAACTGTACAATACAGGGACAATATCAGCAATAAGTCTCACCTCTTTAAATAGAATGCCATAGAACTGCACACAAAAGGGACAACATTTACAAGTTCCACTTCTTTAAATAGAATGCAATAGTACTGTACAATACAGGGACAATATTAACAATAAGCCCCAATTCTTTAAATAGAATGCCACAGAACTGTACAATACAGGGACAATTTCAACAAGAAGTCTCACCTCTTTAAAAAGGACACAGTACTATACAATACAGGGACAATATTAACAGTAACTCACACCTGATTAAATACAGCACCACAAAATTGAATAAGACAGGTACAATATTAGAAATAAGTTAAGTCCCCCTTAATTAAACAGAAGACTGGTACATTACCAGAAATAAGTGCTGTATCACCTCTTTAAACAGAACACCATAAAACTGTACAAGATATGGGCAGTTTCAGAAATAAGTTAAGTACCACCTCTTTAAATAGAGCACCACAGAACTGTACAAGATTGGGACAATATCAGTAATATGTGAAACCCAACCTCGTTAAATAGAATGCCATTGAACTGAACAATACAGGGACAATATCAAAAAGCCTCACCTCTTTAAAAAGAGCACCATAGAACTGTACAATATAGGGACAATCATTGCTCCTCATTACTGCTTCCAGCTCCAGCAGAAGTTGCCGCTGTTCTTTCTCATCCACAGTCGACCGTATCCTCTGAAATGAGATCATAATGTGTTGTTTATAACTACTGTAAAACAAATTTTAAACATTACTAGGAAGACATCTTCAATTTTTTTTTTTTTTTGTGCAAGATAAAGACTTTACTTAGATGAGACAATCTTTCATTCAACAAAGGAATATGACAGTGACAATACAAGTGTTATTGCTGATACAAAATGTTATCTTTAAAATCTTGCATGCCCTCTCACAATATGCACATCATCCACCCATTCTTTACTTATGAACTTAAAGCAATGAAAGAAAGAAAACTATATTATATATTTACTTTGTATTCTTAGTTTTTCAAGCTTAAATACACCTATGTACTAATCTGAATACAGTACTTTAAAACAATCAGTGTATGTTATGTTGTGTTTCCTGGAAATAATTGCAACTGAATGGAAGTAGCTGCATCTGAATTAAACAACGGGAATTTTAAGTGCAAGTGACCTTTCTGGAAACAACTGAACCACACCTATTTACTATAATCCTTCACAAAAGCAATGAGGTCGTAGATGGCCAGGAAAAACCATACAAAATTATTAAGGATTTTCTTAGGGACTACAATAGGATACAATAATAGCTGATTGGTACAATTGGTACACAATGAACTTGACATGATATCCAATTGATCTGATATAAATATAACATTCCCAGTAAAATGTCATGTATGTCAAATTACTATTTTGATTATCTTGAATTGTTCCTTACCTTTACAGACATGACTGTGTTGCTTTTTACATGAAGCATCTTGTTAACGGTACCATAGTTGCCTCGTCCTATTTCTCCCAAGTCTTTCATGTCTTCTGATGTGAAATCATAAATCTTTAAAAAATAAAAAAGAGAGACAAAAACTATAATTACTATATATACTCACTTATAAGTAGAGTTTAACTGCATAGAATATTTACCCTTATCTATCACTGCATAATGTACCAGCAATCTGATCAAAATCAGATCTCTGCTGTTAAACAAGAAGATCTGACAGTGACTGATCAGGGGTCATGTTCTGGTAACCTATGTTATTACTATAATTACTAATTTTATGAACTGATCATATGAAGTTTTATATCTTTGCATTTGGAGAAAGGGCACTGTGGATGAACAGCATCAAAGTGTACCAAACGATTTGATTCACTTGTAGATTTTTGAAAGCTGCATTACCATTGACTAATTCAAAGGTCACCATAACATGACCCTTGAGCAGTCATCATCAGATCTTCACGTAGGACAGCGGAGATTTATTTTAATCGGATTGAATGTACCAGCATATCAGGGTCATTGTTGTCCTCACAAACTGCACAGAACTGGATCAGCTGGTGCATTATGTGATGGTATATCTGGATCTTAGCAGTTTACAGTTGGCCTCAACTTATAAGCGAGTAAATATGGTAATACAACAGTTATTTCTCCTGGATTTCATACTGAAAGGTAATACCACCCCACCTGACAGTTCTGACATGGTATCATGGCATGATGAATGCATGCATGGAAGGGTGGACGAGCAAGAGTAACAATATATGCCCCATTTCACATTTGTGTCCTAGCAGGAGATTAAAAATAATTGACACCTCACAAGATAAAAAAAGTTTTACAAAAAGATGCTTAACAAAACCAGTTTGCATTATCTGATGCTCCAGTGACACCTAAATATTTCTAGTTAAAGCTGTTTGTCTGTTATGTGGATGGGTTAAGTGTTATTTAATCCAAGTTTGAAAATCCACTTGTATGAAATGTCATGTAAGAAATCTGGCTCTCTACCATCAAAAGAATTGAACTAAATAAAATACATGAAAGAGAAGACAAGATAAGAAAAGAAAATTGATGAAATTATGGAAATAAAGTCAATATACTGCTGTAATTCTCATAGTACATTTTAAAAACAATTCAGACGAAGGTCATACAATTTGGTGCAGAAAAGTATAAAAACTATTACTGCAGTTTTCTAACACATAATGTTTTTGGTAACAATTCTTGTATCTAAGTTATATTACATATACTAAATTCAGCTAACAGTACAATGAATTCTTAAGGCAAAGCCTCTTTCTGATTGTGCTTAATTTCTTGACTGCTTAGAACAAATCAATTCTCAAAAACCACAACAGAAAATCTCTTTACCTGTCCAGGTGAAATCTGAAGTTTTCCAGCTGACTGCAGACCATGAGATCTTAATCTTTCTCTGAAGAAAAAAAAATTAAAACAAAACTTGTCATGAGGAATTCATTTAGTATGTTATGGCTATGGAAAAGCAAGAACAGGTGATAAGTTATTATGCCAATGTAGTGTACCTCAGTCATTAGTATGTCAGACTCACAATTAGCCTAAAGTTCAATTCCTGCCCTGATTAATCAGCTGTTCTGGTGTGTCAATGGACATGGCATGTAGCTCAAATCAACTCTGATTGAATTAGCACTAAAGTCTTTCACATCCTGGTGTGCCATTACACTCCAATTAACCAAACAACAAACCAATATCTCATGTGTGCACATTTTTGTATAACGTGGTTAGATTTCTTCTACATTAGCATCAATGTGAAGCCATAAAGATTCTGTACATGATTCCTGGCTTTAATACAAGTTCTGGTTCTGGGTGAGTAGCTGCTGATAAAAAGTCAGCATTGTCAAAATTCCTTGTACATGTACTAAAAAATTAATCATGTTTACAGGAAAACAAATATACAATGCAAACCCAGTCTATATCACCGGCAACCACAATGAACAAGTGGTGTAAAACATAGGTCCATTGTGGTTAGTTCTGAATCTGGTAGTTTTGAGATGATACATGTGTTTTTATCCAAGTCTTATTGAGAAAACAAAAATACCTACAATAACAAGAACCCCCCCATCCCATAGCTGCCTGTACAAATAAAACTTGTAACCTTGTGGAACGATTGGAAACTTGATTGATAACAGGCACAAAACTCTCAGAAACATTAACAATTCCCTTAAAATGGAGGTTGGAATGGGTGCTAGAATAAAATGAAGAAGGGAACTTATGGAAATAATTATTGGAGTAAAGTATGTTTTTCCCATATTTACGAATCAAAATACATTAGGAGAACATTCTCTATATTAAAAATTCAACCCTCCCCAGTGAAAGAAGATTTTAACATCTTATTAGATCAACTTATCCAAAAAATCCTAAAATGTCATCTGATTGCCAAAACAGAAGTCAGACAAGAGAAATCTCCCATTGGATAGCAGTACTGGTGCCAAATCATGTCATTTGGCAGTTACTACTGGAGCAGAGGTGCATGTTCTTCTTGGCATGAAACTGTGGGGAGGGCTTGGCAGAGTGCCTGTATTATGATCATGCAAGTATTACTGAAGAAACTTATTTTTCTCAAAAAAATTGGTTTCTTCTTCCAATACATTACTCTCTCTTATGTTAGGAGAACAAGTAAGAAGTTGAGAGTTAAATCTACCCAACCTGGAGTTGGCCCTAGCTCTGGTCTCCTAACTGATGCATAGTAGCCTTGAGTCTCATGTAATATATATATGGGCTAGGGTACCACAGATTAATGAATGGAGATGTCTTGAGAAACAATTATCACCTCACAAACGTAGTGAAGCATTGTATACTGTACCATTAAAAGGCTCTGTCATCTATGAAAATAGCTTGCTGCATGACTGATAGAGTCTCACAAAGTCAAATTAAGGTCTTTGGGATTAACAGTGTCTAAGATAAAAAGCTAGAGAATGTCATATCTGACCTCTGTCTTGTGGCTAGAATGATGTCCATTCGGGAACAGTTCATTCTTACACTATGCTGGTGGTGACTGATCTAACCTCATGAACCAGTATGCATAAGAAACTTATATGGTTTGGGGTCAATTCCTTGTAGACTGAACAGAAAACACAATGAATCCAAAAGAAAGGAGCATGAGCAAAAATATCCTTTCCTCTCTTGAAAGGTCAGAACAAGCAAGTATAGCTCAGGTACCACTACAATGCTCTAATGGGGTTCTTAAGATTTGCTTGGAAAAAAGGGTCCAAAGATGACAGCAATTTTAAGACAAAAGACCAATTTCCCGTGGGCTATTCTTTGCAATGAAAGCAGAGGCTATCTTGAGAGAAAAAATTATGGCAGAATTACATGTAGTTGAGTCAACAGATATGGCACGAATTTCCCCGTTTTTTGTCTACTAAAGCTAGAGGTCTTATGAAAAGATGAATCAAAGAGACACCAGATAGTAGTTTAGTGAATGGCTTGTTCAGCCACATTAGAACTCATGGTAGGTTCCATTTAGACGAAGTGCTAAGGTCTTCAATCTAGACAAATCAAAATTGGCTGGATCAAATGGGTCTCTGTTCTGGCCTATCTCCAACTTTTCATGACAGTGAAATGCTTTTGTATTCATAAAATGTTTGTTTTTTATTCTGATCAGAGAGAACTTCTTGATGGCCCCAGTGGCCTAGTGGTTAGAGCATCCGCCTCTGATGCTGGAGGTTGCGAGTTTGAACCCTAGCCAAGTCATACCAAAGACTTATAAAAATGGTACTAACAGCTGCCTCGCTTGGCACTCAGCATTAAGAGGTTAGTGTAAGGACTGGTCAGGCCTAGTGTTGGGATAATGTGACTGGGTAGGACATCATGCTACATGTCTGCAGCATGATGCCCAGTGCTAGACATCACTATAAACTGCCACACTGCAGACATCGTAGCGATATGACTGAAAAATTGTTAAAATCCAAATCACACAGAGAACTTCTTGCAAAGCCACATGAGATAGTTAGCAATCTGAGTTAACAAGGATTTTAAGCTGTTTCTCTGTCAGCACACCCCCACACCCCAAAATCCCTATCATTTCTCCTCACAGACTTTTATTGTGAAGGGCCTGCTTGCTCTGGCAATATTTACACAACTAGTTTGTAAATGTTTCTTCTGAGATCTTGTTTGATATGAGCCAGGAATACAGGTTCAACATATCTGGGTTGGAATGAAAAACTTACATGCACACTGTTACTACTGGCAAGAAAGCAGGATTTTTATGGGAATCTCAGTTACTGGACTGATCATGATATTTCTCAACTGAAGGGAGCAATCAAGATCAGTCTGCTCTCTGATGCCCATGCTTTCTGAATAACCATGAGTTAGGGGTTGAGGAGCATGGGGAAGGTGTCTGCATTCAGACCATACCAGTTCAGGGCCGTTCCAGCAAAAATTACTTGCGACCAAGGGAAGGCACTTTCAACATGAAATTGTTATCACCCATTGATGCAATTTAGAATTCTGCATCATTTTCATAATAACTGTTTAAGTAATCAGAGCATCCTGCCACATATTTTCTTAAAAACTACAGTCTCTCAGTGTTTTATCTACCCATGCGTCATGTGTCAAATACGCAGAATTTTCCGATTTGACGCACAAAAGTCAACGACGGTACGTAAATTGATGCACCCCAATGTTATGTTTTGCTGATTAACACAAAACAAAAGTTTGGTCTAAAAATCGTCGCCGGTATGTAAATTGATGCACCCAATGTTATGTTTTACTGATTAACACAAAATAAAGGTTTGGTCGCACTACTTCATTGGCTAGGTTACAACTCGCTCAAACGGAAAACACTCGCACATCAGTTTCTTACGCTGATGTTATCAAATACACATAGCATTACAATTGAGTGTGGAGCCTGGAGCTAACCTTATGTGACCTGTAACTGCCACATCATGTTAGAACCATAAATCACCACACACAAGAAAAAGGCGAAAAATAAACGTGATTTTACAGTGATTCTCACGAGAAACTATTATTCTATGCGCATCCTTGTCACGCAAAGAAGCAACAATTTCCATTCCCTCAATTGTATGCCTTGCGTTGTTCCAAGATACTATCAGCATTCGAATGAAAATGGCGTCCAAGGTAAAAAAACTTAAATAGATCCGAAACAAACGAAATTATCATTTGGACCACGTTTTTACAACTGACCATCGATAATAGTATTGCTATCGAACCAGTGGAGCCTTCATCATCTAAAGATGAGGTAACGGTTACTTGTAAGATAAAACGTAATTCTGTGCAGCAATGGTTGAAAACATACAACTGGTTACATTTTCAAAAAGAAGTTAAGTCGAGTGAAGAATGTGACAGTGAAGACGCCTTTATGTTTTGCCATATATGTACAGGGGCTAAAAAAAAACTTTATGACCAAATGTGCAAAAAACAATAACTTTCAAAACAGTACACTGGGAAGGCATGCTGGGTTGCCAGAAAACAAACTGTTAATTCAACTCCAAAATACTATCCATATTTGTGAATGGCATTTTGTCCAAGTCTCAACATGTCTTGATTCCGAGGTCACGTGCACTGCTTATTCCGCTACACTCGGAAATGAACACAATTATGAAACCTAAAGTTGTTTACTTCATGTACTCTTATAAATGGCCACAAGTACATCTCTGGGTCTTTCTGCCTCTGAATTTAATCACTGTAAATATCAGTATATTTTCCGACCCAGCCGCCAGTCAAAGCCTTTGAACTTGCCGCCCAGCTATTGCATCACGTTCTTTTGACATACTCTTATAATGGCAACATGTACACCAGGAGGTCTTTCAGCCACTTAATTCTGTCATTGTAAATATCAGCACATTTCTCCACCCTACCACCAGTCAAAGCCTTTGAACTTTCTGCTCAGTTATTGCATCATGTTCTTTTGATGTACTCTTATAATGACAACATGTACATCAAGGGGTCTTTCAGCCACTGAATTCTGTAATTGAAAATATCAGCACAGCTAAGTGATCAATACATTTTCTCACTAAAGCAGGTGGCTGAAGCAGGACTGGCAAGTCTTTGAATTTTGCCGCCCACCTATTACATGTGTACGGAGGACTCCCGCCTAAGTGATTTTCTGCATCTCAGATAAAAAAATTGGCGTCCAATACGCGTGATTAAGCGTTTCTGTGACCTCTGGAAGGTTTACAACACCAGGCAGATTTTAATGTAGTTTTACAAACAAGACATAGCAGCGAAAGTGCTACTTAATTGTGTACATTGGCAGAGTTAAACACGTCCCTTTTTTAAAATTCAAATCTCTTCTTAATTTAATACACGACTTAACGGCTAAAGAAATTGATGCCATTGGCATTTTGAAGAATTCAGCCATTTAGTATGACTTGGCTACTACCTGTTTAGAGGTACTGGAGAGCCTATCAAAACATTGTTGAGGATAGTCTTATACATGACCTGCAAAATTCGTCATTTGTGACAGCAGTGGCAGATGAAAGTACTGACATAGCCAACAATAAATGCCTTGTCATATATGCTCAGATTATTTCTGATGATATGAAACCATCAACAAGATTTTTAACAAATACAGAATGTTCAGATGCTTCTGGCAAAGGAATTGCCTTATTGGCTTTAGTCACATTATATAACTAATATTTTTGTTGTGTATTTAAACAATATAATTATTTTTTAAAAACTACTTTAGACTGATCATCGGCTTGAATAGGACTCATAAGTTTGGATTTTGACTCACTGTTTTTTGCCTTGACGAGTCAAATGACTTACATGAAGCCATTTGTAGATAAAACACTGGTCTCTGGGTACCATGTATGTTTAAATCAGATGTGTTGTGTTTATTACTAAAACAACAGCTTATATAAACAATTATTGTGGAAGAATGCTGGTATTAGCTAATCTTCTGCATATTATTAGTTGAGATAATGTCAGCATACATGTGCAGGTAAGTTTATCCTTGCATTACATTCCTGACAAATTTTAAGGTTATCAATTTTTCTGTGTTGTTTTTGTTTGGGGTTTTTTAATGCTGCCTGATAAGTGATTCTGCCTTTCAATTTGGCACCATCTTAAACAAGAATTCCAATTCCACATATGACTGGCAGGATGTGAAGTGCAGTTTAACTATTTTCTCAACACAGCTATCAGAAATATTCTGGAGGGTTTTAGAACAACAGACACTGTGTTAGGTATATTTAATTTAATTGTTTGTTTGTTTTAAAATGTTTATTTCATTACATCTATTGTAATGTAACATTGTATGCTGGACTTGACCTTGTCCCAAACTGAGTTCATTTCTGCTTGACCTGACTGACTTTTAACAAAAATTATTTCATTTTATGTAAACAGCTAATAATAGCTTCATTATTCTCTCTGTGTATCAACTTAATATCAGGCTTTTTGTTCAAGTAAACAAGAAGGAGTAAATATATTGATTTGGGTCAGGGTTTTGGAGTTTCCTAAGTGAATTTTACAGGTTACTGTGCTGTAAATAAACAAGGCTCCTAAGACCATTCTAGAAGGTTATTTTCCATTAGGTAAGTTTTTTTTAATATAGAAAACGCTAATTGTGAAAGTCAATTAGAGAACAATATAATTGTGTGATTGTGAGGATTTGGTCAATCATTCTTTAACATCTAGCACTTTCAAGTTGTATTATGTTGTGACCAGTTTGGGCTGAATTTTATTTTCTTCAAATTATTGAATTCAAGGGATTATTTTCTCTGGAAATACAAAAGTGCTCTGATAAAATTCTTGAATAAAGACATTCATTGGAATTTATAGTATATTCAAAAATGGAATGATATTACTATGATTTAACAAAAGACTGTTGACACATCAGCACTCCGTAAGCTATAACAGACATATCATTACCCTCAGTTTTGGATCTCTCTGAGACTTCTACTGAATTTTATTCAGACTTTAAATTACTAGGACTTGTGTCTTTAATTCTTGGATTATTTTGGGATTTAATTCGGAATACTGTAAGTTTTTTTTTTCTCATTTTCATTTTGTATTCCAGGGAAATAAATTATTTGTTAAAGTTTACAAAGTTTGCTGTCTTTCACCCTTTTCTATTACTTATTTTAAGAGCATAGACTCATAACATACTGACTGAGACAAACATTACAAATGAAAAACAAGGCTGTAGAAGAAATTTTGGTTGGATACCATTTTAAGAAATACTGCAAAAACTGGTTCATTGGCAATGCACCATGGTACACATACCAGCTGGATCAGTACCACAATATATGGACACCCAGGCTAAACCACACACCCGTACCTTCAAGAGAACACACACAAATCAGTTTTCCACACCAAAGTCACAGCAATCAACAGAGATATTGCAGGCCTGTAAATGTCAAAGCCATAATTTGTATGTATGGACCAGATATCTTCTTTAAACATGAACAACTTGTTCACATTGTAGCTGTCCGATTCCAATGGCTTTTGTGAACCTCCTGCTCAGTGAGATATACATTTCTATCCATGTCAGCACTCCTCAAGTATGACCCGCAAGGTAGCCTCAGAACTAAACCTGTCTTTCAACCTTCAATGCAACAATGAGGTAAGGAAACATAATGCCAAAGAAGCTCATAAAACCTAGTGACCCAGAGCACTACCTTTCTTTCCCAAATGGAATCAAAGGAAGGCCACTCCCCAGTGTGGGTCTCGTTTCCAAAGCAAGCGATGACAAGACATGGAAAGAAAAGGAATAATTTTCATCAATTTATTCTTCAACAGCAACCTCTTGTCTGCAGAAAGTGACACTATGATCATGCCACTGTTTTCCAACATCCAAGGGGTGGGGAGGAGGCTGCAGCATTCTACCATGTAACTGGAAACTGTTGAAATATTTTGTATGAAAATATCATGCTCCTCGACTCTCCTCTGCTACCACTGGAGACCAATACAAAGCAGTCATTCCAACCAGATACCACTGTGTGTCCTTGGGTAAAGCATTGTACTCCAACTGGATGGGGGTCATCATTTGGAGAAGAAAAGCCAGTTGATACTTTGGTCATGAAGTTGCCATTTGAATCAGTGTGAGATGCCTGCAACTCAACTAGACTGCCACAACCATTTGGAGGGACACTGGATATTCTTAGTTTAGAGATTAAGTCTTTGATTATGAAACCTGACAATGTATAGTGCATCGAAGAATCATAACAGAACCTAATCTAAAGATGTGGTAGTCATTGAATTTCGCAAGGTTTTTGCCATAAAACAATACAAAGAGTTAAATTAATAACAATTTGGTTTGAAAAGTTATATTTTTATCAAACACACTATAATGGAGAAAAATGTCAGCACAAATAAATTCATTCCTAGTGCTCATATATAATCCTTTACACATTATCAAAATTTTGTATTACAGATAAAACTGGGGCCCAGAGTAGCTGAGTGGTCTAATGCGCTTACCATTATGGATCACTGCCATCTCACCTGTCTGCATGGTTCGAGTCTCGGGTTCAGCCAATGTTTATGTGAGAAAACTTGCCAGTAGCTTCTTGTCGGTCGATGGTTCTTTCCGGGTTTTTCCCAGATTCTTCCTCCACCATTTATACTAGCTGCCATGTATAGCCTATCTTGTGCTGAAAAATGGTGTTAAACCTTACAACAACAACATTTAAAACAATAAATGGATGGACCTTTATCATAAACATTTTTCTTAATTAAGAGTGGCCAAAAGGCATTCTCAGAAAAGTTTCCTTGTTTTCAATTTCATATTTCTCACAATGATATGATCTGCTAGAAAATGTATGGTCCTGGTTGGTATTTCTGTCAATGTGCTGACCAGCCACAAGTGGAAGCAATAACTGGTGAATGACAGGATTATGGTGGCAATCACTCAATCCATGGGAAGCCAACTCTCACCTGACTTCCATTTTGGCAAGCAGATGACATTTTGGCCCTTTTACTGCTACATGGAAGATGTGGTTAATTTTTTTGTTTTGGGGGGGGTTTTGGGGTTTTTTTTAGTGTGAGGGATTTGATCATAATATTGCAGGGTTTCAGCCAGGTTTGATAAATTAAAAAAAAGGGAACAACTGGTGCCCTTTATCTAAAAAAAAGAGGGCCAGTGGTGTGATCATAATGGGCCAACTCTCCTAAAATGAGATTTTACATGTTATTTGAATGAAAAGCCAAATAAATATAATCTTTACTTTAGAATTCTCCTCTTCGATATCTCCGACCATATTCTAAAATGAAAAGTCAAACTTCACAACTCATACCCCTCCAACATAGCATTCATAGGTCTTTGTTAATTTTCAGTTCTCATGTGACTTCCTGAGAGTGTGATATTTTTATTCTTTATTTCTGCCGATGTGGAAAACAATTCTTTTCTCAGAAGTTTTACTTTTTGTTGCACTTTTTGTCTTGGTTTTTGTGTGATTTACCAGTCTGTTCACTAGTCATTGTATCTATTGCAATTTTTACCACTTTCAGGATTTGAGCAAGACACCAGGGTAAAGAAATCAATTATCCAACATTCCATATCTACCTCCTGGTTAAGCTTTGCTGAATGTACAAACAATAAAAGGTTCCACATACCATGTGAATGGAGCACAGACTTATGAGAATTAATGAGACTACAATTTATTTATTTACTTAATGTTGAAAAACATGAGTGGAAGTAATCTCAATATAGTATATGAATGCATTTCATTTTGTATTTATGTGATTTCAGATCAATCACATGACAAGCTTATTGTTAACCTCTAAACAAGAAAACATATGGTCTATACACAACACATTATTATTTCCAGATGATGTAGAGTTTGCCATATATAGGATTAGGAGAATGGGGTAAAAGAGACAGTTTGAGCACAGCAAACAGAGGAATAAAAAAAAAGACTGCTTGATAGATTTTGCTTCTTTTCATTAATAAAAATCGCAGAGCAACTCAGACACTGAATGATTGGTTGGCACATATGTATCAGAGTAAAGGTTAAAAAAAATGCTTTGCTCAAATTTGTTTGCACCACTTTTGGCACATTCTATCTACTATTTGTGGGACTTGAAGTCTATTGTGCACAAATCCCTGAAAGGCACATCCTGACTAAAACACGTTCATGTTTTTATGTACCATTCTGCTTAAATTATTCTCAACTAGTTTGGGTGAAAACATTTGAAGATATTTACATTAAACAGCAGGATATTTTCTATGACTGACTGCAGAGAGACTGCAGGATTCACACTTATTTTTCTCAAAACATGCATGAAAACACAATGAATGTATGAACATTTGATCTTTTTATTTCCTAGCCTGACCCCATCACTTTTTTCATTACAACCCTCCTATATTCTGAGAATTCCTTTTTGTCAAATGGAAGGGGGGGGGGGAGATTTCCTTGCTAAATTATAGTTCTAGAATATACAATGAAACAATGCTTAACATATACCAGTAGAATTTATATAATACTCACATTTGTGTCTGATGTCCCATGCTTGCTAATGACATGGAGTTTGTTGGTGACACATCAGTTCCAAATGGAAGCTGCAACTTTTTCCTAAGGTGCATATTTGCTGCTGAAAAGAAAAACCCCATCAAAGTACTGGAAACAAGATACAGTCCGAACTGACGACTGACCTTAGCTGTAGAAATTTTTGAAAATCCATCAATGTCCCTGGACAACCAGCTTTGCAAATCTGACTGCACAGTAATTGACTACAGTTTCCCCCAAAACTGCTGTAATGAAGATTATTCAACAACCTTTCATGTGTGCACACACACGCACACACACACAAGCACACTTGCATGCATGCACACACACACAGAGTCCTCCAGTCATGTCTATCTAACAAACTGAATTTTTTTAACCTTCATTTTTTGGGTTTTGTTTAAAAACGATTATTCTTTGGGCGGGGGGTAGGAGACAGAGGTGTCAGCACAACGAATATTTGTTAAACCTCAAAAGATGATTGCTGAAAATAAATTGTCTCACCCATATCTGCTGCCAGGTTCGGTCGCATTGGTTTTGAGGCACTAATGGTTATTTTCTCTGAAAATAGAAATGGAACTTGTATAATTTGCAGACATTGTCTTGTATTGACTTGAAAACTGATTTTGGACACATATACATGCTGATAATGTTCAATAAAAACACCAGTTTTTTATGAAACTTAGTGTCTCACCTTTGTTCATGCATTGATATATCGACATTTTACAAAACCTCAAATTCAAGTTACATTTTTCGATGTTCATGATGATGTTGCCACCATAAAAGTGATGCTTACTGTATATTTCATCATGCTTAAGCAGTTGAGGCAAACATTCCTGCTTATGCTCAGTATCCCTGAAAAGTGTTGCACTAATAATTTAATAAACCTTTTTCCATTTATGTTTCATAACACTGAGACCCTTCTGTTGACAGATCTATCATGTTAAATAATCATTACAAGTAGTGTAAGGGTTCTACAAGGCCCCAAATGCTCTGATGATCCATTTCATGAGGGCCATTGGAATTACTAGGATATAACACTGTGATATCCTCAATCTGTTACCACATACCAGTCTAAACAGCTAGAAGAATGAAACAAAAATTGTGAAGTTATGTTGCATGTGGGGGATCATTCTTGGAGTCCTTCCCAGAAGTTTCTAGGAGGATGGGGATGGGGAGCGTTAATGGTTAAATATACACAAGTTTCAAATGCAATAATGTTTTTTTTATTATGACCATGAGAAACTCTCTGGGTGTGAGGCTGGATGGAGGGGATGGGAATCTTAATATGATTATCATTGCAAAATGTCTAGAACAAAGCCTGTACATTTGCGACTACATTCATATGTAATAATACCCGACTATGGCAACCGCAACAGCTAATGATCACAAATTCCCATCAGAGTTGTCAATATCATATTTTATAAGTTATGTAAAACAGGAAGAACTTCAAATTAATATGTCTGCATGCCCATAAACAGATTGAGGCAGCTTACTTTCTACTTGCTGTGTTCTTGGTTGTCCATCTTTATCGGTCTTCTTTTCATCAGCACCTGGGTCTAAATATAATAGATAAAAAGGTGAACAAAAATATAGTTTTCCCATTTGAAACTACCAAGAATGGGTAAAATGCCCTATTAAGTGATACATATATACATATATATATATATATATCTCTGAAATTAGTTACAATAATGTTTTATATAGTATTGCTAGATTGCCAAAACCAAAATATTCATGTATACAGCATTTGACATTTGTTGACAATAACTACCAAGAAAATTTATATGAATTTTAACCATGCATGTATGTATGCTGAAAACTGAGTGAAAATGTTTAAGTTAGTAAGATATATATATATATATATATATATATATATATATCATATGGTGACAATTGACTGGTGCCAGATTATGATATTCTGAATACACAATGCTTACAATGAAACTGCTGCAAATTAATCAGACTCTAACATTTGCCATTAACTATGGCCTGCTGAACAATTAGACTGCTGGCAAAGATGTTAGGCATTATGAGAGACAAACACATGTTGGATATTGAAGTCTGATGCCAGTATACGTCATATGCAAATTCTAATGGTTGGGGCTTCAACATTTTTCAACCATTTGTTTTAAGCGAACAGTACAGACTACAAAATTACCATATAATTGCTTATAAGACAAGTCCTAGGCAAACTGTACAGACCCAGATCTGCCATCACATAATGTGCCAGCAGATCTGGTTCCATGCAATGTTAGGAATAATCAGTAGAACAAACAATACAGACCCTAATCTGAAGGTGCATTATGATACAGCAGATCAGGATCTTTGTTTCTTGCAATTTGACTCAACTTCATACAGTCTATGCTAAATCACATAAGGCAAATGCCAAATAATAAATAAAATTTGGACTTTATATTTGAGGTTATACCAATCTCTGTCACAGCATAATGTAATAATGTTATAATGTAATGACTCAAGCCTAGCCAATAACAATAATGGTCATTGGAATTCACAAGATAATGTTTAAATGACAAATGTATATAGTCTGTGATACTTAAACCGGCAATCCAATTTTAATGACTGTTATTTCAAATTAATCATATTCTTATGATATTTACAACGCAGTCTGCTGATATGTATTACATGTACACATTGATTGCACAACATTTCATGGGATCATATACTTTTAGAAAAAAAAAACAACCTGGAACACTCCTGAAATCTCTTTCAGACTTGTTTTCATGGCCCTTGTTGTAGATCAGATGAAACATTTCATTTAAATAAAAAAAGTAAAACTTCTTTAACTCACACATCAACTACCCAAGCACTGTTTCACTAAAAAAAAAAACTGGTTCAGTCAAAACTTTCACTGTCTTGTAATCTTAAAACTCTAAACAAAACCTCAAATAAAAAAACATCTAGGTCAGTAGCATTTTGAATTATTTAAGTTCTGCTGTTTGTTTTTTATATCTGATATTCAGCTTTTTATGACAAGATTTAAAAAGCATAAAATCTTCACACCTATTTTCAAGCAGACTGGAAAATGTAAAATGAGATATCTTTGCTCACTGTGTTGCAATGGAATGGGTGGGTGAGGCCTTTTTCACTGCACAATTGTCCACAGAGAGAAAGAGCAATTACAACACAACTTTAACTTAAATACCTTATGATTTTGTCTGATTTCCATCTAAAATGTGTTATTTTTTGTTTTATGTGCAGAAAACACATTAGCAATATCCAGGAATTTTGGGAAGCATTACATCTGAAACTGGCTATAAATGTGTTTGGAATTTGGAGAAGAAAAATCCAACTTCATCTACCTTTGAATATTCAAAACAAATTTTACAGTCTAATATACATATCTTGGTTTAAATTTGCTGGGAGCTCGTTTAAAAAAATCCACCATTTCATCTGAATGTAATCCAAACGTAAGTGTTTCCCCGAGGGGAACATGACCGGGATTCAAGTATCCCCTTGGTGTCAGAACTGGGAGCCAGATTGAGACAAAAAAAAAAAAAAAACAACATAAAATTTGTGTCAGGATTGGGAGGTTGAATAAAAAATGCAGAGGTCTCTGATGCTCAAATGAAGATAAGGGAAAAAATGAAACATCCAATGAACCCGATTGTTGGGGAAAAATATTTGATTTCTAAAATACTTAAACAGGTAGTTCCCATTCTTAAATTGAAATCAAAGCAATGTAATCAGGTACAAAATATGCAGATTAAAGAACTTAGATGCATTACCACAATATGTATTCAAAAAACTTCTTAAGAAAACAACAGCTTTAACCTTTTGCTGAATAATACCCCAAAAATACAGATCCCTGAGCTCCCTGATGTGGATCTGCATATTTTTAAATCGGACGGGGTATTTCGAGACCATAGCAAAATACAAGATTCAAGATTTGAAATCCATACTGGAATTAATATTAATCATCAAGACCTTAATCCTGCATTTAAGAATGCCTCAGATGTTTTGTATTTTTTTAATGCCAATTCAGGATGCATTTCATCTTAAAGCTATTTGAGTACATGTTCTCATAGAGATCAAGTACAAAGCCTTACAAGGAAATCCAGACCTTCTCCTAATGAGATAATTTATTTGACCTAACATGCCATCATTAAACAAGGACTGGAAGAATCAGCTGACAGTTTTAGAATAAACGCTTAAAAACGAATCGTTTTATATAGTATGTATTTCTCAACATACATCTGTATGTATTTTTAGTTAGTCATTTGCTTGCTCTGGAATCTTACTAAGACAAACTTCCAATCTGTGTTAATTGAGGAATACATGTATTTTCAATACCACAGAAATCTTTAATGTTTTATTAAAAAGAGTGTAGCAACTTAAAAAGTTAACGTTATGTATATATATATATATATATATATATATATATATATATATATATATATATATATATACCATTCCCTATTAATAAAATAGACATATTTTACATGTTCTAGATAGCTCTCATACAGATTTTACAAGGAAAAGCATTCAAGCATAAAACAAGGGTGGGGTGATAAGCACTTCTTTGGTTATTGATTGGATTCCTAGTCAATACTTCTGCGGCAATCAAAAATGCTTATCTTGACAAGAAGATAATAAAATTAAATATTTTCAAAGTCGGCAATCTCGCATACTTCAATTATAGATTTTACTCTGGTCACACAGGTATCCAGTGTATTCTCTGGACTAACAAATCCCTGTAACTTGGAATGGCACCGTAATCATATTACCTCATCACTCGAGTTCAATATTTTGAATGGATTCTACTTATGGCGTTGTACGGTTAATATGAATGTACAAAAAATGGTCTCTCAATGGCGACATTATCCCACTTCCGTGTTTGACATCACGTATTCTTCTTTCTGCCTTTTTATTCAAAGGGTTTCTTTGACAATCATTTTAAAACTCCCTCTTTACGTTGGATGACTAATACGCGAAGTCACAGCCACTCTGATTGTATGTAGCCATGCTACAATATGAGTCATTCAATCCAAAAATAGTGTGACATTTCCGAAACTAGGGATTACCAACCTTGTCCTGCCTCATTCGGTCTTTCTGGGTCCGCCATCTTGAAAATTTACTGAATATGTGTTCGTACGTATTCATTCATATATGACGGGATTTTTTCCTGTCAAAAGTCCACTGTAACCAGCGTGTGTTGGTCAATCCGATAGCTCGATGGGTTCACGCGTGTTTGTTACGATTAGGTGCTGATGTTCGCTTCTTCTCGATGACTCATCGATGAAAATCTACTAGGGAAAATCCCCGTGACGTCATTACCTTGTCTCACATCACGGAGAACCACGAGCACTGGCGGGAATTAAGCCACGCCAAACATTTTAAGGTAGCAGCTCCAATCCTGTATCATTGCTATGTACTTTTCTCATACAGAAGATTAAGATCTTGTCTGTATTACGATTTTGCGAACAAACTGCACATTCTTTGAAAGACAAAAAAGTATGATTTTTCTAAAACAATATAAAGACATAGACATATACAAGCTTTATTGAAAGTCGGTTCTTCGTTTACGTTAGGGAATATTAGTTCAATAATAATAATAATAATAATAATAATAATAATAATAATAATAATAACAATTAGTAGTAGTAGTAATGCTGCTACTATTACTACTACTACTACTACTACTACTACTACTGCTGCTGCTACTACTACTACTACTACTACTACTACTACTACTACTACTAATAATAATAATAATAATAATAATAATAATAATTATTATTATTATTATTATTATTATTATTATTATTATTTGCAACATAGGCCACCGGCCCAAATTACATGCATGTATTAAAAAATATGGTACAACCACAAAACATAAAAATTCTAGGATTAACACAATAACTCTAACTTTTATTGATTGTGCTAGCTGAATAGCGAAATTACGTAGGATATTAATATTATTATTGACCCTCTGCGTGAAGTTATGTGATTTGCATTACAATGGATGAATGAAAGCACATAAACCTTTCTCAGGTTATACACAAGACATTTAAGAGCAAAGTGAAACTAATCTTTTATATCTGCACTAAAAGGGCAGTCTTTTTTAACATAGGATATATTTTATACCTGCTTATATTTGCAATTATGGGAAGGTTCCATTTCTGAACATTCAACGCAAGCTAACACCATGTGAAGAGTTTACACAATATGTACAGTACTGACAACTCGGAAACTTTCTGATCTTATTATAAACTCGTAATCTCTCCATTGTGAATTTAACTCTCGATTATTGCTATAAAATATCTTTACAACGTTGTTTAAACAAAGTGGAAAAGAGTTTCCTTCACATACTCCTTGAATAACTCCAACATCTCCCATTCCGTATTAAAACAGTATATTTTTAACTTTATTTACGAAGCAATCACAGTGTTCGTCCCATGCCAATTGTAGGTTATAGCTTTAACAACAACAACAACAACAACAACAACAACGACAATAATAATAATAATAATAATAATAATAATAATAATAATAATAATAATAACATACATGAAAAAAGAACCCTTGATATACAATGAACATTTACATGCAGAAAGAAGCAAACTCATAAAACAGTAATACTGTATAAAATTGATCAGATTAAAAGTACAAGAAATACGAAAGTTTCTTAAAACAAATCATGTGATATACATAGATAAAATGTGTATAATATGAGGAGAGAATATGGAAGCTAAGCATGGACTATATGAATGAACAAAAGTTAAAAGTATTTACAGAAGTAAAAGTACGGAATACAAGGAAGATAATTAAACAAGATATAAGAGACAAAGGGAATTTAACGTACTGAAAATAAACATAGAAGCTATGAACTACAACGTAGAACATGGAGCAGAAATAGAGAGAAAAAAAAAACTAAATTAAACTTAAAATCAACACTGATGCGATGCAACTACAAAAGCTGAAAATAACGTATATAAACAGGACAGAATTAGCAAGATTCGTTCGTTTCATTTACATATTGAACATAGCCAGACCAAGTTTTTCATTTGCTCCACTGACATTGATCAAGGTCATAATAGGAGTGCATAGAGTTTTTGTCTGTCATAAGTGTCACCATGTACGTTTTAAAATTGTAAAAAATTTTGTGCTAAAATTTAGACTGTAAGATGGTATTTATTTGTAGGCAACAAAACCCTCGCTAGAGGAGTATACATTTAGGAGTAGCCGACAATATGTAGACTGGTATGGAGAAATATGCAAAAGTCAGTCTAGCAAAAAAAATTAGACCATAACAACCTACTTTTGGTATGATAGAATTACTCTCCTTGAGATGTGTCCACAGATCAATTTTCAAGAGTGTGAGTTAGTAGGTGTAAAATGTTAGTTATGCTGAACTATTTCAATTTAAATTGTAAAGACAATTAGGCGTGGGTTGTGCCAACGCATAACAAATAAAACGATAACAATTGGCTCATTAATTCAAATACCATAACTCTCATTAGTCCTACTCATAGTTGGGCCACTTCTGATTAAACAAAAATACCATCGTACTTCGCACGAGAACACAGCTAGACCACGTTCTCAACTAGTGCATGAAAACAAAATCCAAAAGCGCATATTCCTCGACCTTACTGCTGGACCTCATTCCTGACTACTTGATTTTCAGAGACGTGGTCCAAGAATTAAACTTTTTCCTCATTACTTCATTTTCAGAGATGTGGTCCAAGAATTAAACCAGAATTCTTGTATACCTTACTAATGAAGCACACAGATACTATTAAAACATGACTACTACCGTAAAATGAAGATGATACAATGCTATAATTGAGGTACTTAAATAAAACAACACGAAATAATTTGACGTTGGTTGCACGATATAAATGATGGAGCGAAATCTACACTCTGATAAACTCATCAGTTTCATAGAGGTGGTAAGAGATATTCATTGAGTCCAACATTAAGTAAAGCAACAAGCTCGACTTTAAAAGACAACGTGTGCTTTCTTTAAAGTTTGGGATGTGATTAACGTGTTGTCAGCGTTTTCAGCGATACAAAGCAAGATTCACGATAATACAAATGTTTATTTGCCAATTTCAAACATACAAAAGATGAAGTGTAATGTTTCAGGAAAAATGATGATTTACAGATTGCATTTAATAATAGAAACACTCAGATAAGCAACACCAACTTTGATAGGTAGATGATCAACACTGTGCAGTATAAAGCGGGAATAAGCTACATACATGATGTACACAAGCACACAAATTTGCATTCGGCCAAATTTACGTCACAATTCGAACATCTTATAAACCTTTTATGGTGAATATAAAAACATTAAAAACAGGGATAATATTTTTGTAAAACAAAATTAGATTAAAAACAGTTGATGGTCTCTCAATGTATGGAGTAGCTATTGTTGAATTAACCATTGGAAGTACACAATTTGATATCGATCTGAAATCGTTCCTTTCTGCGAGGACTGAAAGGAAAAACGTTGCAAATGGTTCATAATAAAAATATAAATTGTGGATGGTTGTTCTGTAGATTTATTGACAATGCCAAGACCAATTTGTTAATAAGAAAATACTCTGCATTTAGAGCTGATTGGTTGAATTTGTAGACTTTGCGGAAAAAGTAAAGAAACAGCGTTTTTAGCACCTATACTACTATCTTGAAAGTAAAGTTGCTTACACACATCATTCGGTGCCTCAGGTGGCCGAGTGGTCTACAGCGTCGGCCTTATTGATCACTACCCATCACACCTCCGTCGCGAGGGCACGTGCTAATTTGCAGTACCTTCCTTTGGGTCGGTGGTTTCTTACTGGGTTTCCCGAGTTCTTCCGCCACAAGTTATACTGGCTGCCATGCGCTGAAAATGGCGTTCAACTCAAACAATAACAACACATAAATCAATTGTGGAATTAAATTAAACGGGATGAAACGAAAATAAAATATATACAACTAAAACATTGGTTAAATTAGCAGTTTATCTACAGATTACACAAGCAAGCTGGAAAAAAAGCATTTCCATACAGAAAATCCACGTACACGACCAGTGTCAAGCATATATTGTTGACACGCAAGCATAGAAATATACAAGAAGAGACACAAATACATCTTCATAGTGTTAGATGTTTGTTTGAAATATACATGCGCTGAGATAGTAAAAACAAAAAGGAGATGACATGCATGTTCTTTTTCATATACATCTTTATATAAAGAAAGACTGAAAGGTTTGATAAGAGAAACGAGTTTTAAAACAAACGGATCAGAAGTTGTAGGGCAAGAAAACCATTCAATATTTTGTTCAGTTTGTTAGGCGTATGCAACGGAAAGGTATCACAGAGCACTCAACAACTAAAATGATTAAGTATTTAAATCAAAGTGCAACCAGAATATGGATTAATATGCATCAAATTTTCTTCACTGATACGATAGCATTTATCACTTATCAATATACATCACTTCATTTATAGGTCAAAGTTATGGATAAATCTACTAATATTAGGTTATATGACAATTGATACATATAGTACACCAAAGTCAAAACTCGGGAAACAGTTAAATTTTCAAAATGCAATGCAATATTTGCAAAACACTATCTTGCTAACTTCACCGATGAAATATTCTAAATCAGGCAAGTATTAATAAATGATCTAGTAGTTAACACGCTTGAAGGTTGGAGAGGTTATAGATGTCAAGGAACAGGACTTAGCACTGTGGTACAAAAAAGGCTGAAAGATGAAAATACAAAGTTCAAAAGATTCTAATATTTTCCTGTCATTGTTGTCAGGCGATGTGTGAATCGAGTTTTGCCCTAAACCCACAAAACTCAATAATTGGTAGAGGGATGAGCTAATCTATAGCAGCTTCCCGAACTTTTTAAAATTAATTTTAGCCTATTAAATACATTGTCCTTAGGCTAGATGGTGCTCGACAGTTTCGTATTTTGCATAGGGTTAGATTTTTAAAGAAAACATTTCTCCGGTTTTCCTCACTGGTTATACTGGCTATTTGAAAAAGACAATGTATATCTTAGGTATTGTCAAAAGAACTTCTAATGCACTTTGTTTTGATGTATGATTCATTGGTGTAGTATGAGTTGTACATTATTTAATGGGGCCCCGAGTGGCCGAGTGGTCTAAAGCGCTGATCGTTACGGATCACTGCCATCTCACCTCTGTCTGCGTGGGTTCGAGTCCAGGCTCGGCTAACGTGGGTACGTGAGAAAGCCTGCCAGTAGCTTCTCGTGGGTCGGTGGTTCTTCCCGGGGTTTTCCAGGGTTCTTCCTCCACCATTAATACTGGCCGCCATGTATAGCCTATCTTGTGCTGAAAAATGGCGTTAAACCCTACAACAACAACAACATTATTTAATTTGGTTTTACTTCAGATATGCACCCATACAAAAAAAATTATTTAAAAAAAACTGCTAGCTCCGCTTAGTCATTTTCACTTTCTAGGCTTTAGAGGTATATTGTATAAACAAAAGATATTGTAAAAGGAAAAGAGACAATAACTTTTCTTT
Organism: Megalonaias nervosa; assembly: GCA_016617855.1. Classification (NCBI taxonomy): domain Eukaryota; kingdom Metazoa; phylum Mollusca; class Bivalvia; order Unionida; family Unionidae; genus Megalonaias; species Megalonaias nervosa. Next base: position 29,750 of record JAECUM010022121.1, on the reverse strand, counting down.
TTTCATTTTATATATTTTGTAATTCTTTCATAGCACTTTAAGAAGATGGCATTGTCTAGTATGGCATAGCTCGCTTTCCCTATTTTAATGACTGCTAAAGATAGTGTTCTTTAGACAAATTCAGGTTGACTTTTCGAGCACATAGGAGCAGGTTATTTTGGTTAGCTATGTGCTTAGATCATGTACAATTTCCACAAGTACAGTATCCAAAGAAATGTCAACCACAGTACACTAAAGTAACATAGAGGTATGCCAATATTCTGTCCATTGTGCATGTTGCAAATTGGAACAACTTCACCTCACACCTGTTACTCTCTCAGAAGTCCATACTATTTGTAGTCATTAGTGTTATAAAACATGACGTCATCTAAAAGTTGTCTGTCTTAACCAGAATGCACAAAGAATCTGTATCCTTTGCCAATAGCGTCATTCTTATTTTATCACCGTATTTGCTGTTCGGCTTGTTGTAGTGCAATTCATACACCAAGCATTTAGATAATTCGAGCACATTTCTACCACCATAGCTAGGTCTGTATAGTTTGATCTCTGTGCTTTTCATAGTGACGACATACCGTTTGGGTGGCCTAGTGGTTAGAGCGTCCGCCTCGTATGCGGGAGGTCGTGAGTTCGAACACCGGCCAAGTCATATCAAAGACTTATCAAAATGGTACTTGCAGCTGCCTCGATTGACGCTCAGCATTAAGAGGTTAGTGTTAGGACTGGTCAGCGAGGTGTCAGGATAATGTGACTGAGTGGGACATGATGCTACATTACTTTGGGTCTCTTCCTGTTAAAATCAGTTTATGTGGTGATTTTTACTCTAGGAGGTTTAACAAATATAGTTTATTCCAAGGATTAGTAATAGATATAACAGTCTTCATAAGTCGCCAAGTATCTCTTTGGTGACCAACAAAAGCACAAGGAGTAACTTACACAAGTGTTAACAACTTCTACACTGAGAACATTTGCAATATGGCCTGATTTGAGAAACGTACATGATAACATTCTGCATGACAGTGGTCTTAATTTAGTAACTTCACAAGATATTAGTTTTCGATTCATTAAGGAAATAATATGTTTGAGTATGAATTAATGGAGACTCAGTACAGGGGTATTTTATAGGTATCTGTCAAAAATGTCCGCTCAGCAAGACTTACTTACTGGGCCATAAAAGGTGAGATGATAGGTCTTGAAGATAAAGTGGATTACGTGCGGCTTCCTTTTGATGTCTGTCAATTTGGAAATACTTTGTTTAATACTTATGACGATATATAAAAGAAAATAATTAACTTGACCAACTCAACTTTTAATAGCACAGATAATAAAATATTAGTATGGGTACAGAAGTAAGGCTTTAAAATGAAGGTGAAATATGCGTTCTATTGGTGTTGCACAACAGGGACAAATAATTGTCCTGTAAAATAGTCTCATCACAGATGACGTCCAAAGAAATTTTTTTACATAAATTAAACAAGAACAGAAGAAACAAACGTTTAACGAGACCTGAATACCCTTTCCATGATGTCGTAGACATACTTCTGTGGCAGGGATATTCCTTGGGAACATGGTCAAAGTCCATTTACAAACATGTTGCTGATGAATAAGAGTGGGATACGAGGTAGTAACAGCATGATGCTACTGAGATATGCTGTACGAAAACATGGATAATATCTGTACAACAAGGAGACATTATATTGTCAACCCCAAAATGCTTGTCGGTATACATTAATAATGATCCATTTTTATTTTGATCCCATAAATCTAGGGATTATATGAAATGAGCAAGTGATTTTCATGAAAACGTTTAATTTGATTCTGTAAGTTTTCTATATCTCGAATTTTAAATCCGTCCTGAATACTCGATTTGAAAATTATTTAGAAATTTGATTGTTGCCTTTGTTAGAGCTAAATGAATACAGTTTTAATTTTCATCTAGAAAACTATCCAGTTAGGATGCCATTTCATTTCCTTAAAGAGTCCACGAACTTATTCATTCGTGGAATATCAAATGTTATCCACTGGAGACTGACATAATACTTACTGCAATGTTTCATGCCACTGTACATGTTAGGACAGATGAATCATCAACAATCTGATTAAAATCCGATCTCCATTGTCCTCGCGTAGGACAGTAGAGATCTGATTTTATCAGATTGGAATCAATATCAGCCATTAACAATCTCATGTTTTTCAGACATGTTTACTGAAATTCATACATCAACCACATGGATAATTTTCACACTGTAAATCCGCCTTAAATTCTTTCGGTTAATTTTTTTTAAACTAGCTATTAGTAAGCCATCATCAATGATTGTTCTCCTGGCGAACACTTTATCTTTTTGATATTTCCTCTGAGCACACATTTTAACTATTTCTTTCTTCGAATTCTCCATTCATTTGCAATGTGTACTGTCTATCTGAAGAAGAAGACAAATGTTTCTCGAATTCATTTGCTGTTTTATTCTCTCAAATATATGTTCAGTTATACATAAGATTTAAGAGGAAGATTGTTGTTCAAATAAAACAACTCTATGTACATTTTCAGTTTTTAGCGGTGTGTACATTTTTTCTGTATCGGATGGCATGTTGTTTTATTTTTCTGTTTGTTTTTCAATGTATGTAACATATTTTGTACGTTTGATTATGTACCCCTGTAATCATTTATCGAATTCTTCTGCAACTCTGACAAATCATTTTTAATCGAAAATAAATTTCTGACATAGACATGCATATCGAATAGAACCTCCAAATCCACTTCTGAAATGTAATCAAAGCATACTCATCTCGTATTTCAAACAATATTTTATATCCATATAATCACTTCATCAAAATCCCATCTGTTTATGTACCGTGTGTATTGGCTCATGGCCTAATGGCAAGGATTCATTTTATTTAGGGACATAATAAACTACCCTGACCGGACCTTGCCCACACCTTATAGCTAAACCTTTTATCCTGCGCGGACCTTGCCCAAACTTTATAAACTAAACCTTTTGTCCTTAGCTTTGCCGTGTGCTGAAATGTTAACTTCGCCATCGAGCTTTGTACCGAAGGCGACAAGCGTGTGTACTGTAGTCAGAATATGTCCCTCATTGTTGTCCAGATATTATCCATGTTTTCCTGCAGTATATCTCAGTAGTAACATGCCGTTCTAACGTATTGTACTCTTATTCATGGTCTGTTAAAAGTTCAAGTCCTGTACCTCATATCTTAAACCACGCACAACAAGCTAGTCATTGTGCATGTTTATATTAGAAAAGGTTAGTCGGTAATTTATTAGACAGACATTCCTATGCTTCTCATAAATGACACATAGCGTCAAAGGATTCATCATTGAATAGTATTCATTTACATGTCCAAGTGTTTGGAAGTTAAAAATCTTCCCTGCCGTCATATACATACTGGTAACTGTCACTTAATATGTTTAAATTGTTAACTGACAAATACATCTCTTCCATTGCTCTTGTAACTATTTCATTAATATACTCAAAGCTATCCCGGTATTCATATTAGTAAATGTTTTACTCAAACATCTTGGTATTCTGCCTATCAGCTTTTACGGTGTCTCTCAAAATGTTTCATCAAACTATGAATCAGTTCAATACATTGTCAATAAATCAAAGTTTTTAAAAACCTGGTAGACATTCTAGCTTTTATGTCCAGTTCTTCGTTCATATACTATCAGCCATACAATCCTTAATCTGTGGCATGTATTTCTCGTTGCTGCTCATTATTATATTTACTTCCTCGTCTGGATCATTTGTATAAGTCTATTGATGTAAAAGTAAGATATTGATAAATAATGGTATGCAATTTTGACATTTAAAATTCAAATATCATTCATTATGTGTTGGACTTCTCTCTTTACATATTAAATAGTCGTGATCTCTTGCCTTTTTTGTGCTATTTTTTCTTACAATTTAAGATGCATTTGATGTGTCAGCGTGTCTAGTTCTTTTGCAAATACCACTTGTTTTGTAGTTTTTGATCTTCGTTCTTCGTGCACAAAGTTTTGCTGTTTCCTGACGCATCCTAAAATACTTGAATGCAGTCAGTATGTTTGTGAACAATTGGTTTGTATCTCTTGCGGATTGATTTGAGGTAAAAAAAAAAAAAAAAAAAAAATCCTAATGCAATATGTTTGGCTGTTTTGTTTGCTTGTGATATATCATCACCATGGTTGTTGTGCTTTGGAGACTAGGTGTTCTGAAGAAACGTTTTGAATAACGTAAACAACGTGCACAGGTTCATGCCAGACATCGTATCCAGTGCCGTGTTATGCACATGAGCTCTGTACACTTGGTATCCGTGATACGTTGATGGTTTCGAATTGGCAATAAATAACGAAGGGGGTCTTTAACTGATGTTGGTTGGTTTTAAAGTTAATATCGTAAGAGTTTTAAATTGTAAATCTGAACATTATATCTGTCATGCTATCAACAGTATAATATCTGTTGTTTTATGAATGTGTTCTTGGTGTACATAACAAATTCAAGCAGTTTTGCAGATGTGATTCTAGCCATGACGCCTATTAATCTGCCATTACTGTTATGACTCCATGGTGTTAAACTACGTAATAGAAAAGAAGCGCCACAAACAAGTTCAGTAAAATCAACAAAGAATTTATTTCCCAAGAATTCAAAATGAAATTTTATCAGGAACGCAAAGTATTGCGAATAAAATCCCAAATAATCCTAAATGTTCCATGATAAGTCCAAAATTGTAGAATTCCAATAATCTTAAATGTGTTGATGTACCAATAGTCTTGATGTATCACAAAAATATAATCTAGAATCTTGATCTGTGTTGGCTCTTCCAACTTCTTGACTACTTGATAGTTTAAAGACTACTCTTAGGTAATGCACTTATATGACGACCTTGATGTTTTGCATCACAAAGTAGCTGAAGTGTTGGCTCAGATCCATCCCAGCGATTCTGAAAACAAGAGTGAATCTGAATCAACACCTTCCACGTCAGCCTCCAGACCAAGAGAGTTTACTCCTAGCCAAAGTCAAACAATAGCACCCGAAAATTATTACAACATTCGAGAGACGGAAAACTCTCCTCCAGAAAATTTAGAACCACGGCTTACACCTACAAGGTGAAGTTTAAAGATTTCAAGTCCGAAGTGCCGCTGCAATTCCTTATTAACCACACTGAAACGACACTGTCTAGCCAAAGGAGACGATCGTTTGAGACTTTCCTTATATCAAGACAGATTGAAACCGTCTGGATAGAGTTTAGCAGCCCGACAGAAATGGCACCATCCAAAGTCATCGACAAGATTCAACACTTTCAGCAATCCAACGACGAATTTCTCATCAATGATGGCCAAGCTACACTTTACATGACCCACGTTTCCCCTCCGAAAGTGAGCGGACGCAGAAAAGTGATATTGGTGAACGAACTTCTCAGAACCAAGCACAGAGTCCTCCAAATTAACAACGACCAAGGCCAGATGTGTTTATCCCGGGCCATTGTCGTGGGACGAATGTATGCCGACAAGAACGATACGGCAGAATGGAAACGAGCCTGGGAGAACATTCGAAAATCGGACCGAGCCAAGCAACAAAGAGAAGCATATCCCCTGTTACAGCTAGCTGGCTTGTACAAAGTGACTTCCTGTGGCATTCCTGAAATGCAGAAAGTTCAAGACAGTAAATACATTCACGTCTATCATCACGAAAAGCATTTCGATGCCATTACCAGTATCACTGGATTCCTCGGACACTCTTTCTATTGTGAGAAATGCGACCTTGGGTTTAATGGTCGGGAGCAACATTTTCCTTTCGGTCAGAAATGTCTGTGTTATTTAGCTTCTAAACCCTGTCTTCACGAAGGACAAGAACGAATTCACTGGTCCGTTTGTCAGCGAACTTTTGTCAGCCCTACGTGTTACCAATAACATCTCATAACGCAAAGTTCGGGGCAGAAAAGTGCTTGCCAACTTCTGAGATTGTGCTCTACTTGTGGACAACTCATACGCGCCAACAACCCCAGAACGCACATTTGTCGAGGAAAGAAACGATGTCATATCTTTCACCAAATCGTGGACGTGGAACATGAATGCTACATTAAAAATACCAATGGAAACAGGAGAAGGAGGATGAAAAGAAGAAAAGGAATTTCATCTTGTTCGATTTCAAATTCATGCAGGAGACCGGCATTTACATTTCTGATTTCTGCGTGGCTCATCTAGCGGGCGAGAAGTGCGTCCAAGAACCTATCTTTTTTCATTGCCCCCAATTTAGCAAGATTCCAGGAAGACGTGAAAAAAATATTTCTTGGGTCTTATACGCTTGCCGATTTCATCCGATGGATCTTAGACCCTATCGACAACAGGATATAGAACGTTACGGCTACTGCCATCGCTATGCTACGGTGATGGCTCACAATTTCTCGGGATACGATTAACAATTTCTTCTGAAATACGGTACAGAACAAGGCACCAAATGCCCTAAAATCACTACGAACGGAGCCAAAATCATTTCCATGTAAATGGGACAAAAACAGTTTAAAGATTACATGAGTCATGTAGCCATACCTTAAACGTTTGGAATTACAGAAATGGCCACCGGATATTTTCCACACTTTTTCAATACCGAAGCCAATCAACACGCCGTCCTGCCTCATTTGCTTGAAGCTCAATACTACGACTACGACAACATCCGCACCGAACAACAAAAAACTTTATACGCTTGGTACCGTTCTCAAGCTTTGGACCCCTTTGATTTTCAGGAAGAAATGTTAAAGTATTGTGAAAATTTAAGGCGTTTCTGTGGAAAATTTCGATAAATTTTTATGGAGCACGGAGGATATCGATCGTTTGAAGGAAGTCTGTAAAAGAAACATTCTTGAGAGTAGGCAAAAATGTGTTGCTTCAGACTGGAAAAGAGATTATGGGTCGCTGAGAAACTCGTAATAAATGCGCTGCACGCTGCTGAGCAAGGCTCCCTTTCTTAGTTCACGATACATCAAGGACAAAGACAGAAAGAGACGTCGACGCTCCTCCAGAGTTCATAAACATGTTGCGAGAAAGAGTAAGAAAAGAAGAACAGCCAGAGAATTAGAAGTCTTTGATTATTAAACAGAAAAAAAATGACAACCGATATTCTTGCGAATGTTCCAAGTCAAAACTGGATCTGTTTGCCATGCCACCCACCATGCAACAATCTCAATGGGTAGAACGGAAAACAGCTGCAGCAGGATATACATTGTCTCAACACGAAATGACAACAACTAAAACTATGGAGAGAAAAAACTGCTCATCTGAAACAACTATGATACACTAGAAACGGGTATGAGCAAGAACTTAAAAAGAGGACCAGAAAAGGACAACAACAAAAGCCCCAAATTAACATGAAACAGAGAGCAGCCGTAGACATGGGGGCTGACAATAATTCCGAAGCTACCATTGAACATATTGAAACACTAGGAACTATCCTGGCAATAGCCCGTAAGATCTACTATGACGGCACTTTAAACGCAAAGAACAGGAAAATGATGCTGCAATCAAGCCGACAAGCCGTCAACATCAGCACCCTGGGAAACAATTTTTCGACTGCCCAATTCTAGTTGTGTTACTGATGGTTAATGAACTATACAAGGTACATAACATTCAAAACCAGCCAATCCAACACCATTTCCAAGACAAGAGTTCATTCTACCTGAATACATTAAACAGTTCCTGTTCCCAAAGATGTAATCCCAACCCTTTTTACGGCTACTGCCGGTTGCCTCTTAGAAAAGGGATCTCACTTTGGCTTGAATTCCCGACTTGATAACACTTCTTAACAAATATGATCCTTTATCCACCGTTCTAAATTTACGCCTAGAACTTTAACTAGAGTGCAAAACAATAGGTCACATAGACCTAACCAAATTAATTTTTTTTTTAATTTTTTATAATTTGAGTGCACTTAGTACACTGATTCTCTCAACTTTATTATGGTAGGAAAATTTATAAATAAAATACATAACTCTAATTACAAAGTTGGCACACACCAAATTGCCAATCGGGCTAACCAATAATTACAACTGGGTAGAATCTGACCCAATACAAACTGGCGTTTCATAACCCTCCTACTGCTGTAGTGCTTCACAGCAGAGTCCCTTTCCACTCTCTCCCCGCTCGGACTACCAAAGATGAGTGGGTTGATTCCCACTCGTCTAGTTGCCAAATGCCCCGATGATGTGTACGCAAGGAACCGGGGTGGCGCTTTGAGTGGGGTACCCATCCTAACCAGGCGTCGTAAGTGATGCCGACTGTATCATGATGAGTATGTGTGTTACAATTCCCACTCATCTTATGTCCCGTGGACTTAACTGTCCAGGAATCGGACACAATTTAGAAGCACACCTTATGTGCATAAATGCACGAGGAATTATGCTCTCTTCCCCTCCCTCGCGACTAATTAAGTATCCCGACATTCGGGAATAAACAAGTTGTAAATGCCATATGGGTGAAGAGACTATAATCAAACATAAGAAAGTCTGACTACCTATCGTTGACAGATCAACAACCCGAAAATGAGCTGTGTAGATGATTTAATAGACGTTTGACACTGGCTGACAGATGTCGAGTATGTAGTAGAAAAGATAGCAATCTACTGGGGATATCCAGTTAGTCTACAGTGTCTGACAAGACCGGTGTCAACCGATAAAGAAGCCTGGGAACTGATTAAAGAGGTCACAGAGGGGGAAGAAAAGAAGATGAACGGATTAATAGCCTACGAACACTGTAGAGTAGGCCTATTAAAGCAGGCCTTGGACTTCATGGTAGTGACTGAGGATTTTTAAGAAAAGATAGAGGCTTGCGTCTATTGGCCTTATCCATCCTTAAGTTGTGTGGAAAGGGGATCCACTGCCCTAAAAAAAAGCGGAGGCTTGTGAGGAATGTCATGAAGCAAGAAGTATAAAAGATCAAAAAAGTTAATTTGGCTTTGACAAGCCGAATGAAAATTGGATCAAAAGTCCAAGAAAAGTTTAGAAAGATGGGAAACCAGATTGGATACCAGAGGATGACAAGAAGAAGATGATGAATTTCCTCCAAAAAGTAAGAACCTGGTGGAAGAACTGGCGGAGATAGAAGAAGAAGAAAACAACGGCCCTTTTCAGGGCCACTCAATTGCCTTGAAAAGATATACTCATTGCCATGTAAATTCCTATTGTCCCCCAAGTGCCCTTCCCATGTTAAATTCCCATTGTCCCTATAATTTTTTTTTTCAGCCATTTTCAATAGTGAGTCCCATTGTCCCTAAAGTGCCCCATGTAACTACCATAACCTGTGCTTAAATGGAACCAAATTGTCCAATTTTTCTTCTTCTGATCTTCAAATATGGTTACAAGGTTAAATGTAATCGATAAATTCATACAAATTCTCATTGTTACCACTATGCTCACTGACAGTTCTGGTACGTGAATGTGACTGTTTTCGTTATGATTCTGTTTAAAATCTGTGCATTGACATATTATAATTAATTTTTGTTTGGAAATTGTATTAAAGTTGGAAACAATTCTTTTTCAGATCATTTTCATTTGTATAATTATTGCACATGTCCGTAAGTGTTGAATTTTTACATCATCTTCATAGTGTAGTTTATTCCAACTGATGTTCACCTCTTTCTGTCATGATATCTCGACTGTAGAAATTTTCAAGCCAGCTTGTTGGATGCTGTTCAACCATTTTCTATACTCATTTTCCCAAATGAAAAAAAAAGTTTTTACCTATGCATAATTTACAACTAAAGAGATCTTTATATCGCTGCATCTTCGTTTTTTCTTCACCACTAGGCATATAAAACTATCCAAAACTGAGTTACCTTTAAAATCCACATCACGACATTGTTAACTTTTCCTTAGAATCTTACTGTCGTAGTAAAGGTTAATTTTTTAAAAAAATTTTTCAATTAGAGATGATGATATAAAACAAATATTAGTGGCCCCGCTATGTCATTAATTGTATCCATAGCAAGACTGGCATCATTTTCGATTTAAGTTGTATTCTTAGTATTGCCGTATCCTACTCGAGATGGTGACGTAAATAAACATGAATGTCTCAGTTTAGTCACTGTCTTCAATGAAAGACCGACTCATTATTATCGCTTTAAGTTTAATTTTTAGTGTTGCCATATTCTTACACAGTATGGCGATGTACAAAAACAAAATTGTTCTCTGATTTTTTAATATTTAAACAATCTGCACTCGAATCTTGTTCAATAATCCGGAAGTTTTTTTTTTTTCAATAGTGAAGTGCTGATGTTAAACAAAAAGATATGCAAATGTGGACGTCTAGCATTTTCCGTCTCTTTTCGGGGGTGGGGGTGTGAGGTGTGGTGGGGGTGGATTTCTCTCCTTGCCACCGCCACTAAAAATAATCTTTTTCTGTGGCAAGTTCAGGCTCCATATTTATTATAAAAATTTGTACATTCTGGTATCTAGTAAGTCATTGGTCCTTATTTTTTTAAAATGGGATTTTACTTAAAGTTATGCAAGTTAAAAGTCTGCTCAATGTAATCTTTAAAATGATAGAAATGCTGATATAATTAAGATGGTTGTTGCGACCTGCCTTTATGCGAGACATCAAATTGACATTCGATTTTATTAGATTGTGTTTCCTGCACAGTATGTCAGATTGCAAATGCTACCTTAATTTAAGACTTATTCTCTATCTTACTTATCCAGTTCACACTAATTGCTAATAGGTTATGTTACCAGGCTATTTGAACTGAATTCTTGTAGTGAGGGTTGAAAGGTCATACAGGTAGACCGGTACCCTACACAAAGTGAAGTTTTGCTTGAGGTAGGGAACCAGTTTGATATACAGGTAGGACATTCACAGGGGGAAGTGAGCAGATCTGCTGGCCCATTGAGCGTTGCAACAACAATTCGCAATGATTAGACCTACGTATTGAATGGATCAGTGACATAAAGTATATGAGGCAGTGTTGACTAAATAATCGAGAATGATGCATTCCAAAGGAATCTATTGTTTTATTGTGTTAATCAACTTTTCATTAGTTTTTGTAATACGCTGTCAACAAACCAGTAACACACCGGGACCGCAGACGGGTGATGTCTCTACTCCCTCGCCCATGCTATTAGAGAAAACTCCTCTCCAAAAAGGAATGGACGACTTATTTGGAATGACGAATTCGTTTCTTGATACAGTGATGAAACAGAACTTTTATGATTCAGCTGGTGAATTTAGTAAGTATAGAGATGTTCGATCAACAGGTGTGTTGTGGCTGTGGCCTGCTTGACAACATGGTTTATCTTCTTCCTCATTTTCGTTTTCTTACTCATTGTCATTTTCAGAGTCGATGTAACTATTTTGATAAATCTATCCTACTTTCTAAAGAATTATGCAAGCAACTAATTTACTTGAAAATAACGAAGAGAAAATTCTAAGTGAATGGGCGTGTTTTGATCCCTTGAGTTAAATAATGACATGATAGATTTTCTAAACTTTGTATAGATTTAGAATTTTTAAAATTAACCCTGCTGCATGGGGTATATACATCAATTTTGAAAGAAAAAAAAAAATCCCATTCCTAAGGAATAACGTCAAAATTTGAATGCAATTGCAAGAAATGGGCATAATTCATGCTTTCATGACAAATGAGACTTATTTAATGTTTACGTTTTCCTTCTTTTATTTTCTTTTTTTTTTTACCCTCCAGCTTATATGCATTATTTTAAACACTCGAGTTCTACATATTAATGAAAATTAAGCAGTATGTGCAAGGATTTGAAAAATACTGTGAGTTAAATTTCAGTCCTTAAAATTTGATCACCAAATGGTATTATTTGGGATATGTTAAGATCAGTTTGCCATAACATAGCACCATTATGTTAAAGCTGTGTACGTGCATGGATGGTGTCAAAGTTGCAGATGCCATTAGTTGTTTGTTTAAATGACATATATAGCAGAAAACTGGGAACAGGTCAAAATGTATCCAAACTGAAATGTACTCGAGTCAGAATGTACCCATAAGAAACCTACACAAATTAAAGCCAGACTCAGCATGCTTAGGTTTGAACATTTACTTTTTTAGTTTTATATATTGAAATTTCTCAGTAAATTGTGAGTAAACATTTCTGGTTTAAGATTGCTTTTGTTTGAAAATTGTAGAAAAAGTAACCTTGACTGATGTAATAACATCTTGGCCCTGGAAATTTCCTTTGATATTGAGAACCCTTTAAATAATTTATTTTGGAAAAACTAAACACAGTATTCTATATAGTGAAAGTCATACAGGTCTTGTAGGCATTCAATGCTGATTATTTTTGGGATCCTGATACATCCATATTCTTTAGGAAAGTCATTATTTACACTCATCAAACATTGTGATGTCACAGTGAAAGCTTTGTATGTTGATATATATTGTGACAATTAGACTCGACATGCTCTTTTCTTGACTCAGTTTAATAACAGGCCACCATTGTAAAAGTCCATAGCAATTGATAATTTTTGTCAGGAAGTTTCTTGATGACAGTTAATGTGCAGATCATTAAAAATCAGGATTTAATAGACTTTCGTTAATACAGTTAGTATTACATTTTAAAACAACAATTTATATTTAACTTGAGTAAATGCTCATACATGACCTGAATGAATTTTACCATAAGAGGTGTAATTTGCAAATCAGATCTGTCTGTAAGGGATGAAAATAAAGAAGCCAAATTGGATAGGTAGATAAATGAGATATGAAATAACTTTGCAATATTTTAATGTAAATTTCATTTACATACTTAAACGTAGAAAATTTCCAATAATACTTGTAGATTTATCAAATTGTTTGTATGTCGCGCATATACAATTAATTGTTGGCAAGCGCGTTTTTTGATGATAATTAGCTTTCCCACTAAGATCAAAGCAGTTCAAGTGTTGAATTTATGATAGTGAAAACATTATGTATCCATGAGTTGGTTACTGTGACAGTTAACTGCACATGATAAAAAGATGCTGAAAATATAGGTGATTTTTTTCATGTGAGTCAGCACATATTTCCATTGCACTTGTCAGCAAGTGATGCATTTGATTAATGTAATAATTGCATTTTACAAGACTTCATCGCAAACAGATGCAAGAGCACATAATACAAGAGAATTGTCTGCCAGTGAGCTTTTTTTTATGATAATTAGCATCTGTGCCGAATGTTACATTGGATTTGGGTGCTTTGCAGGTGTTTAATTTGTCATGTTCAGCTGCTCTGATTAATCTAAAAGTTTGTAGAAATACATGGATTTTAATGCAACTAAATATCTTATATTACTCCTTAAAATCTATAATATTTAACAAAAAGAAGTAAAGTATTACTGATGATTGAAGCTAGTATGACTAAATTACGGAATGGAAAAATGGAACGCAATGGAAAAAATAAAATACAAAATGGATAAATGGAATGCAGTGCAGATAAAGATGCAATGGAAATTATTTTTGTGTTTAAATTTTTAATTACAAAAAGTCAAAAGAAGTTTTTAATCATCAGATGTATACATGTCACGTTTGCTAAGCCCCAGATATAAAGTCATGTATAAGCTATAATCTACCTGTCTTGGGAATATTATTGTGGCCTTGTGTTTGATCTCCAAAGATTGCGGCAGGGTTAGTGTTGAACTCTTACGCAAGGTTACCATGACCTGCCAAAGACTGGAAACTTAAGTTGGCCAAGATGACCGCGCATGTCACTTAACAAAGACTCACTGTTATCACACCTATGTGTTCAAGGTTAGTTCAGGGATCAAAAGGAAGTCCACGGGGTGAACGGGCGTGTTCTTATCTGTCCCCATGTTGACCGACAGTGAGAGGGACATTGTCTGCTAAGTTGGATTGGATCGGTTCACAGCACTATCCAATCGAAATTGAGTGGCCGAGTGGTCTAAACGCTCACCATTACGGATCACTGCCATCTCACCTCTGTCTGCATGGGTTCGAGTCTCGGGCTCGGCCAATGTGGTTATGTGAGAAAGCTTGCCGGTAGCTTCTCGTGGGTCGGTGGTTCTTTCCGGGTTCTTCCTCCACCATTAATACTGGCCGCCATGTATAGCCTATCTTGTGCTGAAAAATGGTGTTAAACCCTATAACAACAACAACAACAACCAATCGAAATTGAGATAGAGGGGGTGATTGCAGCTTAGACCCGAATGATACCTTCCAAAATCATAAAGAGTAATTTAGTATTCATCTGGAAGGATTGCAGATCAATAGGGTTTACCCTGAGAAAGAAGCCACTTATAATCTGGCGGCAGAACTTAGAGGTAGATTCCAAGGAAAGACAAAGCTTCGAAAAGGAAGCTTTTTAGGGGACAGAGAACTTCTGGTTCCATTGGGTCCCAAGTCTTCAAGAGTTGGAGACGGAATTGAGACTAGCTGAGACAGTCGAAGTCGACAGAAGACTAGTCGTGGGGAGGAAAGTGGAGGAGGAGGAGGAGTCTAGAGAAAGTCAAGGAGGAGGTGGAGAAGGAATTTGGAGAAAGGTCAGGGAGGAAGAGGAGAAGGAATTGTGAGAAATAGGAGAGAGAAGGGATACAACAGATGAGTAGAAATACAAGGACAGGTGGAAATCAATCTCACACTGCAAATCAAGTGATTTAATAGGCTTATTAAAGGGTCGAGCGGAAGGAGTGTAATTGGAAATTTGAGTCATTTGATTATGGAATTGTTATTAAATTGTTATTCATTGAATTTCAACCTTTTTTGTATATTTAACCATCTAACCATCGGCATTGCTGACTGGGGGCTTGGAGATTTACATCTATCTTTCACTAAATTAACTTCCAACAAAATAGAGCCTGGGTGGGACTTCTATAATAGTTTAAATAAAACATTGGGAGCACCCCACCCCAACCGTATACTTCGTCACAATACATATCAGCTTATACTGCAAAATTGAAAATGGAATTAATTTTCAAAACTGACACTAAATATTATTGTATGAAACATGCATATGTGACTTTGTGGTTAAAACACAGGAAGCAGTCATCAACCATGGTTCAGATCAGTTGGTAGAATTTTCTTCAGGGAAAAACACAACATAAATGTATTCAAACTATATTTCTTGACTTAAAGATGTATTTCTTAATGTGTTGGAGCTAGATCACAAGATAAGATAGTTCCATTGCATCTGCCGATTTCCATTGCTCATCAAGCCGAACAGTGTCATATGAAACACAATACACTAAAATTATGAATTATTTAAAGTGAGTGTGGGTCATGTTTTAATTTGGGTACTTTTTTCCTTGAGTATGTTTTGACTTGGGTACATTTTAAGTTGGGCACCTTTTGGTTTGGGTACATTTTTGACTGTAAACCCAGAAAACTTACAGTTTTCAAGGAAATTTAAATTGACATCTTTTAATCATAAATAATCATTGACAATCTCTTTTTTCAAGTGATTTTCTTCTTAGGAAATAAATTTGATTTTTGTAGAGCTCCAGAATGTTCAAGATCTGCATTTGACAATATGATGCTTTGTTTTTGTTTGAAGTTTTTGATTGGGGCATATATATATATATATATATATATATATATATATATATATATATATATATATATATATATATATATATATATATATATATTTATATAGATATGAAGATCCATTACTTAATTGTATCAAAGCTACAGACTGTGTACAAGGCAAAGCATGTGACTTATGAAGGAGGAACATTATTTATTTTTTCCATATTTCTTTGGTTACCTATAATTAGCACAAACCAGTACAGCTTGAATAATGATAAGTTGTCCCATGCTCTTGTTGACTTGGTAATGCATTGCTAGCTCTATATAGAGCATTAGTGTGTGAGATTGGTAATTAAACTATGCTAGGGGATTTGTAGTTTATAAAAGTTCCCAAAACAATGTTGTTTTTTTACCCCTAAAACAATGTTGTTTTTTTACCCCTAAGGAACTGAGATCATTACATTATATTCTAATCTGATTTCATTCAAAGAGTTTGTAGCCATTGATTTTATAGATATGGAGTGTTTTCTGTAATTGTGAAATATCCTAGTTTTACCTACCCATTTCACTGTCAAAGTTGATGTCACATGTTCTTTTCAGAGTAGAATTATGTTGTGTCCAGACCCCTAGTCAAGGCAGGTTAACAGGTGCCAGTCATGGCATTTTAAGCAGGATAAAGTCTGGTACCTCTGTGTGTAAAAGGACATTGTTATATGCACCATTGTTTCATTTAAGCTACATGTGATATTTGCATTGAAGGTGTAAAATATGGGTATCCCATATGTACTTACTTAAAAGATGAACCCAACTGCAAACTGCACAGACCCAGATCTGCTGTTGCATAATGCACCAGCAGATCTGGTTCCATGCGGTTTGTTAGGAGTAATCAGTAGAACAAAAAACATAGACATTGATCAGCAGGTGCATCATGCTACGGCAAATCAGGATCTTTATTGTTTGCAGTTTGACTCAACACAAGTATATACAGTATATGTTGTCAGGGTTGATAAGGGTATGCTTGGCATCAAAGCTCAATTCTTAGGTACTGATTGGAACTCTACATGTTATGCCAGTAGCTTCCTGTGGGTTGGTGGTTCTTACTGGGGTTTTCCCAGGTTCTTCCTCCACCAGTTATAAGGGGTACCATACATGGCCTATCTTGAGCTGAGAAATGGCCTTAACTCCTAAAAACAACTACATGAATATATTATATATTTGGAAAGCTAGTGGACCATAGTTTTGTTTCCCCTTCCCTGAAAGGTTGTGGATGGAAATACAAACAGCAGAAAATGAATCAGTTTTGTCAGTCCTATAATGGAGTCAGGTCAGAATTAGTCATGAGGTTCTTTATTGTATCCATTGTATTAAATACAATGTATATGTATTTACATCCTGCTTATGTGGTAATCTGATCAGAAATAAATTCACCTGTACCTAATTTGTGGAAAGTGCACTGTTGCATATTCCCCCAGCTTTGTTGGGGTGGGTTATATGGTTTTGGTTATTGTTATCTAGAGGGTGATCGTCGATGGTGTAATTTGCCCAGAATGAGTAAATAACAATATAAAGTGTGAAACTTATATATGGAATAGATAAAGATCTGAGCAGATATATAGAACAGAATGACACGAGCCCCCGTACCTGTACAAACCATAAAACTTAATCAACAATTCATAAACAATAAAATTCATAAACACTTGTGATAATGTATTACATTAGAAAGATACACTTTTTGATATAAATTATTCAACGAATTTCAAACACAAATATGCTTATACAAATAGTTGATCTGTTAAGCGATAGAATTAATTCATCATCGAGTCGAGTGAAAAGATTGAAATCACTGCCTTGTACAGATTCATAACCTGATGGTTCTGGTTCAGTCCAAATTCGCTGTGACTGTTCTTTTGACTTCCTTGTGCCTGTAAGTCTGGGTCCTTTCCACATTCCCTTTTCCCAAATTCTCAGGTGTCCCACCTCTTTCGGCCTCCAACTTTGTGTGGTCACTTTGGTTTTGTAAGTATGTGATACGTCATGTGGATACTTCTCTTGGATACGTCAGTGGTACCGTCACGTGGAGCTATCTCACCTTGCAAAAGTAAACAAAGTGGCAACCTGAGTATTCTGTTAGGTACCCTACTGGGAAGAGATCATTACTTTCTCCTCTCGTTAATGTCAGATAAGTTCTATCGGAATTCAAACAGATACCAACGGCCATCTGGTCTAACTAAACACGGCAGACCATAAACAAACCTAGTTTCCTAAGACTAATGTACTCCCAAATGACTATTCCCACTGGCTTACAGTAACAACACCCCGTGACATCAGTTCCAGTCCCGACTTAATTACACAAATGAATGAATGAAATTCCTTACATGACTCAACTACGGCATTTAGAGCGAATACACACACTCAAGTCTCTAGCATATATGAAACCTCACTACATGGTTTAACAATGTTAATTTCAGTCAATATGCACTCAAGTCTTTATCATATGTGACATTATCTAAATCGGAGAATTTACACGGATTCTCGTAACTCATATCAACTAAAGTAAGGTAAGAAATTCAAGATACATATTTACCTATAACAAACGAGACTATACGTTCAAATGATTCATCAAACTTATATAAAGAATATCATTGTACGGATTCATATAGATGAACTCGCACAGTTGTATTCATATCAAGAAAATTGATCTACCAATCTAACCAAATAAATCATGCAAATATAAGCAAATAAATCAAACAAATCATCATATGGATATCAAGAAATTACGTGAGACTGACGCAAAATACCTTGTGTCCTCAAGCTTTTACTGCTAGAATTGAGTTCGTAGATTTTTCCAGACATCCAATCCCTTGGATCCTAATTACGAGTGAATTTCTTCTAAATTCGACCCGGAGTCCTCTACCTTTGTTTTCTCTTGCAGAAAATGGTGTCGACTGATTAAAAGTGTTGTGATAGGCACATTTAAACAGAGAGTTTTCATGTGGAATCACACCCCCTTATTCAGCGTAACCAATCCGAATTAAATATATTCCCCCCCGACTAGGCTTTAAAAATGCAGTCCATCTGACAATCTTAGATAACACAAATACTGATTCCTGGAAAAATTCAAACTGACAGTTCTCCATACAGATCGGAAGTTAACCCCTATCCTTTTCAGTTAAATAAACGAAGGCTTAATTAAGAACCACTGCTTCCATAACAGTGACATTTGCCAATCAGTGCATTATGGCGATTTAAACACACGCCAGTCCCCATAAATTTAATTAATCGTTCATCAATCCAACTTAATGTGTTCTTCATCATAGGTCGACAGAAATTTGCACCCTTACATGCACGAACTTATGTGTTCCCTTGATCATTAACCTACAAGACATGAAATGACAGACATGTCTGGTAATGGTGTTCCTCTAAACTTGCTATAGTCTTCTAGTTAACATAAAGTGTAGAAAGAAAAGATAATACCTGCCTGTATATTTATATTTTTATGGAGCACAGTATCTTAAGTCGTGTGTGCATTGTTATATTTGAGCACTTTTTAAGTCTTATTATTTCAGTAGTTTGGTTTGATTGTAAAATTGGTTTGAAAATTTAAAAAAGAAAGGCAGTTTTGTAGTAGCACAAAAATGCAGCCCATCTACTTCCCCAATGTAAAATGTATGGAATTGTATTGAAGTGCATGAAGAGATAGCATGCACAACGTAGGGCATTGTATCACATACTGTATCAGGGTCAACTGTGTCAGAAAGTTATCTTAATGCATGATATTTCTAGCCCAGCATTTAATTTCTTCATTAAATCCCTCATATATTCAGAACATTCTCCACATTTTTCATAATTCACCCCCACCCCCTTAATTTTCATTACAGGAATAAACCCAGTTGTACTCAGCCAATTTTGGAATGCATATACTGAATGTTTGTTGACTCTTTTCCCCTGCGGTGTTATCTTTTTGTCATCCAGAATAGGTACAATAGCTACTGATAACATTTGGTTCATTAGGTGCAAGATCATGTACAGTCGATATCAGGTGATAACACTTAACCTTGCAAGATTGCTTTGAGCAAATTTTCTGTTGATTTGCATAGAATTGGGGAGTGCTGCAGTAATCAACTTTTCTATCCATCAGTCCATCCAATGCTAAAAAAAATTGTTTTGGAGATGGGCATGGGCACATGACTTAAAAAAAAACTGATAGTCCAGACTACAGTTTCAGTTACCCCTAGAAATGTCCATTCCCACTGATTTACTCTGCACACAGGATCTCAAGTACTAGTAGTTTTCATGTCTGATCATCCACATGAACTCTTAAGAAGTCTTCATATGGTGTACCAGTTAAGTTTTAAAAGAATGAAGTCAGATAGCCATGTTTTTAAAATTTCCATCAGGACTAATTTGGTGTTATTTGGATGCAATAGCTTTAAGTTTCATATTGTCACAGTACAATAAACCCGTAATAATTTAAGAGAAGGAGCCAAACCATGCTATGTATCAATGGAATTAGTAGCCAGCTCATATATGAATCAAATGGATTATTGAATAACATTTCTTTTTGAACATGGTCATGGTTACCTTGATTGGTCACTAATCCACTGGGTTTGCATAACTATAATACAGGAACCATTGAACAAGTCGTATATCACAAGCAATAAGTGCGCAAGCTGTGAACTGCACAAGCAGTTCATTATTATTCATGAAGGACAACTGAGTCCTGATTAAGGTAACCAGTAATATTAGGTTGCTCTTTATAGTTTGCAGGATTTTGTTTGTGTAAAACGTTTGGCTTTGTGTACAAGTGTTGAGACAAACTATGGCTAGAGTAGAGACAACCATGCCATATTCTTTAGTACAGCAGAGCGTATACAGTCAGTGTAGTTTATGTTGACACTTACCCCATGCGAATTAGTGTTATCATTTTAGAGTATGCTGAAAAAAAAATTAATGAAAAATGACCAAAAAAAATGTTTCCGTTAGAATGATATTAATTTTAATATAATGGACATTATGCCATGAATGTCCAACAAGCTGCCAGTACACCTGTCAATCACAATCACATTATGCTGACACCTTTGTATGTGATAGTCTCGGTGGTCCACAGGTATTGGCACCAGTTCCGGTTTTGAGTGATATAGATGATACACCTGTATACCTTATTATTCTTATGGGTGTGTGACTTACAAACAGGAAGTAGAATGGATCTAAATATCAGGTTACCAATGTCTTTCTTACAAACAGGAAGTAGAACGGATCTAAATATCAGGTTACCAATGTCTTTATAGAAATTTATGGTTTACCAGATGTGTTTCCTCACTCAAGTTTTGTTTTTGTGTTGTTTTTAAAAGACCAAGGAGGAATTTGGAGTTATAAATGGAAGGGCCTATTCAAAATTTTGAGTATTGCCATCCATTCACACTTCAGGGGTAGAAAAACTGGCACCCATTTACACTTCAGGGGTAGAAAAATCCATTGCCTGGAACAGCTAAAGATTAATGCAGTGCAGATATTTTTCTGTTTTGCGAAAGCCTGGCCAGGCAACCAAAAATATCATCTAAAATGGAAATTGTTAAAGCTACATTAAAAATCCAAATCACAGACACACACACACTCATCTAAAAAGGATGTTGACATCTATAATGGAATTTTTTTTCCATTGACAAACATGATCATTCAGTTTTGTCCCCCTTTGTGCCTAGAGAAGGGTGCCTGAAATGTCTCCATATCATTTCGTATTTGAGTATTAGGTGATTGAGGTTGAACAGATGTTGCACTAATCCTTAAGTGAGGTCTACTCATTATCTGATTAAGTAATTAGTCCTTAGTAATTAAGTACTTGATCCTCTTAGGGTACCCTGTACCCTTAAAGGAACAAAGACTCATAAATTTTCATCATTTGTCTACACACCAAGATATGGCAGCTGTATCTCTTCTTCTCTGGCTTGACTCATAATGCCTATGCATTTTACTCTTCTGGTTGGTCTGTTCAATAAGTGGGTGCTTGCTGTAGAGCATGTGAAGGTTGCATGTTCTCTAATGGCTACAGGAATGTGGCAGGTTTAAATAACCAAACCAGTTACAGTTTTTGTTGCATATTTTATTGGCATGTTGGCTCACAGCTAAACAAAGTTCCATATGGGTTGTTTAAATTCCTGTCAGTTTACACATACGATTAATAATAGCATTGGATTAATGATGACCTGAACTGTAAGGATTTAAATTCAGATAACGTAAAAAAATATGTAAAAGTTTGTAGTCAAGGGTGGTCAGCTTAATTGTATTTTCTTAGCTGATGTTAAGCAAATTAAATAAGTGCATAAACATGTATCACACTTCTTTCTTGGTAGTAGAGATGTTGAATTATAATTACAGTGTGCAGTTAGGACTATGTATTTATTCCATATCATCATTTAGAAGAGTGATTGCTGCTACTTGCATGTGTATGTATGTGTGTGTGTATATATATATATATATGAACAAACAATATACAAAAGAGAGTAGCTCGACTATATCTGGATGCTCCTTTTGACACGACTCTTTTCCATGAACTGAAATGGCTCAGATAAATGACAGAATAAACATTCAAAAGGCAGTACTTCTCTATAAATGTATAAATTGTAATATGCCTGAATATATGAGAGAACTGTCTGATGAAATTCCAGGACATTATGCTTTATGGTCGACTTTACATGGCCACTTGAAATTCCTAAAACCCAGGACTGAACAGTTTTGATATAGTCTTAAATATTCTGGAACAAAGATATGGAATTCTTTGCCTACATAAGTCAGATCAGCCACTTCTGTTGAAAGCTTTAAAGACAATTCCCGAAACTTGATTTTTAATTCATTTCTACATGTCATTATATCTTGTAAAATTTCCTGTTTCTGTTCCAGCTGTCTTGTCTCTATGCATGCTAATCTGTCTTTTGTTTCAGTATGATTGATATGTCCAAAGTAATGTTAAGTTGAATCATCTGATAATTTCTTCTGTTTTAAATATTGTGACTTTACTTATCCTACCCATTTTGTTACCAAGATTGATGCACCATTCCACTGGCCTAGTGGTTAAAGCATCTGCCTCAGATGCAGAAGGTCACGGGTTCATACCCCAGCAGAGTCATACCAAAGACTTATAAAAATGATACTAACAGTTGGCTCGATTGGTGATTAGCATTAAGAAGTTAGTGTTTGGACTGGTCAGCCGGGTGTCAGGATAATTAAGTGGGACATCATGTTACATGTCTGCAACATCATACCCAGTGCTAGACATCAGTATAAACTGCCACACTGCAGACATCATAGCGATATGACTAGAAAATTGTTAAAGCTATGTTAAAAATCCAAATCACATACACACCCAAAATTGATGCATGTAGACTTTTAGAAAGTAGCAGAAGGGCTTAAGGGAGACTAGATACATCTATATTCTAATTGAGCTACCCTAGTTGAATAATTTCTTCTTCTTCTTCTTCTTATTATTATTATCATTATTATGTTTCATTTACAAGAGTTATGTCCCCATTATTTCTTGTTCTCCCGATTTTTGTTTCCCCAAGATATTTTCGCCACAATTTGTCACATTGCAAGTAAATACAGCATGTAGCTTTTGATTTGGCATAACTTTACTAAGGAATATTGCATTTTAGGCAAAGTTGATATGTGCCGTTGTTTTGATGGGACCTTGCTTGATTTCCACCATTCCATATCATCATTTATTTTAGAAGAGTTATGGCCCCTGAATGGCTGTTGTCTCCAATATTCTTCTGTTTAAGGCCTCCCTTTATAAAATGTACAGAGCAGAGCCTTTTTTGATTAACCAATCAAAGCAAAAAGAGCACTTGAAATGGAAACAATTTTCTTTCAACATTAATAATCACTTTATTTAGGGGGCCCTGAGTGGCTGAGTGGTCTAAAGCGCTCACCATTACGGATCACTGCCATCTCACCTCTGTCTGCGTGGGTTTGAGTCTCGGGCTCGGCCAGTGTGGGTATGTGAGAAAGCTTGCCGGTAGCTTCTCATGGGTTGGTGGTTCTTTCCAGGGTTTTCCCGGGTTCT
Organism: Megalonaias nervosa; assembly: GCA_016617855.1. NCBI lineage: Eukaryota > Metazoa > Mollusca > Bivalvia > Unionida > Unionidae > Megalonaias > Megalonaias nervosa. Next base: position 6,225 of record JAECUM010022121.1, on the reverse strand, counting down.
TCCTCCACCATTAATACTGGCTGCCATTTATAGCCTATCTTGTGCTGAAAAATGGCGTTAAATCCTATAACAACAACAACAACACTTTATTTAGAGGTATCTCTTTGCTTGTTTGTTTATTTCCACTGTTAATGATATACTTATGCGATTTTTGTTCAAAGTGGTTCAGTGTAAACTAATTTGTAACAACCTTGAATTGGTTAATCATGTACAGTAATTGAAAATAACCACAGAGAGTTATTTCTACATTTTTATTCTGTAGCCACTTATATCTAATTTATTACCCAAATTTACACTTGGCAATAAAGTCATCTATGAGCTAGTATTATGCAGATATTATGTGAGTATTCCAATTATTTGTGGTTTTCATTCTAAACCATGGATACTCCAAACATACTCACTTTAAGTAACCACACCCTATAAGCTGATTATCCTGAACAGTGAAACTGGCCAATTTGTAAACCAGGTTTTTTTAATATGTGTTTGTGTGATTTGGATTTTTAATGTAGCTTTAAAAATTTTCCTGTCATATCACTACGATGTCTGCAGTGTGGCAGTTCATAGTGATGTCTAGCACTGGGGCATCATGCCGCAGACCTATGTAACATCATGTAGTCCCACCCAGTCACATTATCCTGATACAAGGCCGACCAGTCCTAACACTAGCCTCTTAATGCTGAGTGCCAAGAGAGGCAGCTGCTAGTATCATTTTAAAAAGTTTTTGGTATGACTTGGCCAGGGTTTGAATCTGCGACCTCCCACATCCGTGGTGGATGCTCTAACCACTTAGTCCACCAGAGCGGTCAGCCAATTTGTAAATCTGGTTTCCTTGCAAACTGGACACATTTTTGTCATAGTGTAAGGCCTTTTTAATAATAAATTTCTTTATAATGGCCACCTCAATAAAACTGCCTCAATGTTTTGATTGACAATGTCTTTTTGATGGAAGTTTTTCTTTCCATTTACATACATCTGGAAGACTTTTAGTTCCTTTAATTGTAAGGAAATTCCATTATTCTATTCTTAGTATGGTAAGGCAAAAAAATATTTTTTCCGTTCAGCAGACCATCCCTGGTTTTTTTTCATTGTTGACCCTAGAACTTTTTTGCCCTAGGGTTTAAATTTTTTTTTAAATTCCTGAAATTGATATGTGCATCTAACTGAGCTGGTTTTGCCCAGTACTTGAAGTACTTTTAACACATTATATACTAATCATTATAGTATATATGATGTTTAAAAACATAAAACCTACCTACCTACCAGTACCCTAATTTTAAAACCAGTGTGATAGGAAGCATATTTTTTGTGTGTCTAATATAGATTAACAACGTAACATAAGATTGTATTTATCACTTCTTTTTAGGATCATTGTCAGTTGATTCTTTAAAACGTAATGAAAAGAAAAAATTTAGAGTGATGTGGGGATGCAGAATTAACTGATGTGTCACAGTCCACATATTCCATCAGTGTCCATGTTCAGGTCTTTTGTATTTTATTTCCTCATTTATTTATTTCTTTGGGTTGATAAGATTGTGAGGGCAGATAGAATTGGCATAAAGATGAATTGTGGGATTTTTTGGAATCATCTCAAGTACTTATTTTATCACGACCTTTTTTATATTGGCCACCATATCCAATTTTACTGAGAGAAATAATTAATCCTTGAATTGACATAGACCATTTATCACCAGAAAGGTTTGATAAGTACATCTAAGGTTTTTTAGGGATACAGTCATGATTGAAACAAAGTTCCTTTATAGACAACTCCATACAAAGGTTGCCTGTTAGCAAAGGACAACATCTATGAACCTCTTTTCTTAAAATCATGCATTTAGAAGAAAAAAATGTTGATCATTCCTTGAAATGTCTTATATCAGCAGGTTTCACTATATTTACAATCAGCTGTATATTTATCAATCAATGAAAGAACTTGATGACTGAAATAGAGGGTCAGTCTTTTGGGAGAAACTGATGCCAATCAACTTGAATGACTTAACATGTTTCAGGCACCATCACAAAGTACCATATATACTCACTTATAAGTCAAGTCAAAAATGCGAACAGCAAAGATCCAGGTCTGTTATAGCATAATTTGCCTGCAGATCAGGGTCTGTATTGTTTGTTTTACTGATTACTCATAACAAACTACACAGACCCAGACCTGCATGCATAGTATGTGACAGCAGATCTGCATCTGTGCAGTTTGCAGTTTGACTGGACTTATAAGTGAGTACATATGGTATTTACAGGTTAAGCAAGACATAAAAGTGTCCAATATCACATCTTATACAGGCCCATATAATATATATTGTCCAGGTGATGACCCATGTTCAATGAATGTATTGTCTTTATTAGGGCAATACTGACTGTTGTTGATTTTTGCATTGAGCAGGGTGGGGATTGGGAGGTGAGTCACTATTGATGTTGACCTCAGACCATATATTACTTTTAATTGCTTTTCTGTTCTTGATAAACAAAGGCAGTACCAGTAGATTCAATATTAGTATAAGGTGTACTGAGTTTGTTTCTCTGAAAGGAAAGCCATAATGAACCAGTTAGAAACAGAACAAGGTGGTGTACCACATTTTATTTGTCAGTTTTAATTCACTTAGAAAGGATGAATTTATATTATAATTATTACTGATAAAAGTGACAGCTTCATTGCATGTGTTGTTTGAAACACTTGATTCTTAAATTTGGAATTGTTTGGCAGATTAAATAAATAATAATTGATGTGCAAAATTAATAATTTTAATGGAGATGAATTTAACTCCGATGGAGATTATAGCTGAAAAAATATCGAGTTATTAATATCTAAATACCAGCATGTTAGTGTGAAAAAAAAAACAAGGTAAAAAAAAAACAAGGTATGGTTAGGAGCTTAAGTACAGAGTAATATATTTTTTTGCTAATAAAGGGACACTAATTTTGCCATGATTGTAACAGAGCTTAAGTTTGGAATTTTTACAGATTAAACATGCAGTAAAAGTTGATGTGCAGGATTATTAATTTTAATGGAGGTGAACTCCAGTGAAGGTTATGGCTAAAAATAGATGAATTATTAATATTTAAATCCCATTATTTTAGTGTGAAAATAAGCTAAATTTAGGATCTTCAGTATTAAATAATATATTTATATAGGGACAATAATTATGCCATGATTCAGAAAGGACTTGTATTCATTAATACTTTGAAGAGAAAAATTGAAGTGATCTGGGACTAGGGTTAGGAGCTTCAGTATGGACCTTTTCGGTAACCTAGTTATCTCCCTCTCATATTAGGTATTTACTGCATCCGGTAGGTAATTAAGCCACTGGACAAGAATTTAGCTGTTATCATCACTAACGAATCTGTCTTTGCTAAGTGTTTTGTATTTAGTTATGTTAATCATGATGCATGAGTGAGAAAATCTCTCTCTCACTATATATATATATATATATATATATATATATATATATATATATATATATATATATATATACACACTCACACTATGTACAAAAACGCCGGTCTCGTCACTATTAGAAAATAATTACTAGACCGAAACCAGAGAACCATCACGACACATAATTTTACACAACAATTATACCTTACACTTTTTTTTGTACACAAATAAACAAGGTAGATAAAAAAAAATGTAATGCAAATTAAAATATGTAAAGTGGTCATTCCTACATGTAACACGATATTACATGATTAAAATCAGTATAGCATACATGTATAACAGACACAGTACAATAGATTGACCCTTGGTCAAGATCACTAAAATTTAGGGACCATGAGATAGAAACCAGTCGCAAGACCTAGTGTCTGAGGAAGGAAGTATGTCATAAGAAATATACTGGGAAGGAAAACAAAGGGACCAGCTCCAGGGTTGTAAAATAATAAAACGCAGATAGTAATGAGCAACCCCCGAACAAGAATAATAAATACTTTGTTTCTTCAAAATTCTTTGTGATTTGTTGCAGAAAAACAAACATCCACATTATGGGGAATATGGAAACTCATTAAAGTCTTTAAAGTGCCCACAAATAAAGCTGTATACAGCTCACCATTCGTAAAATAACTGATAAATGGTCCAGCTATTGATGAACGTGATCAGTGGGTATGACTAAAATTCGCAATGAAAAAATGGAGCACAATGGAAATAAGCAATGGAAACTATTTTTGTTTTTAATTTTTCCATTGAAGCTTTTAATCATCAGATGCATACATATCTGTTTGAATTGCACAACAGAAAATATAATTAAATTTCAAATCTGACAATAATGGTATGAAATGTGCCCTTTTGAGAAAGTATGCAATCGTCGAAAACAAATGGAAACTATCACATTAAATAATGTTCATTGCCAAATTTTTGGATAGTATATAGTTTTAACGCAATGGAAATAAAGTATGCAGTGGAAATTATTTATTTTATTTTTAAATGATTTGTTTGATTAAGGAAGGTTAACAGAAGGATTTCATCATCAGGTGTAAATTCTAGCATTTTGCATCATCATGAATGAAGGTTCATGATTGACTTAAATAAAATGCTACTTTCAACATTCATTTTAACTGTAATTGGTTTTTTGTTTTTATATGTTTGTGTTGTTATTATTGTTGGATTTTCAAGGAGGTGTGTTCACTATTTTATTATTCCTAAATTATCTTCTACATTTTTTAAAAAAACTTTCAAGTGCAAGTATCTGCACAGGTTATCCACATACCCACTGATATATGATTTTTTCCATTGTGCCTAACAAATATTCGTTAATTACTTTATCGTACATTTATTTAGGGCATTTAATTGGAAAGTTTGCCCATGGTGCAAAATATAATTTCATTCACTTCATTCTGTTTTGCAATGAGTGAATGTTGACCAGCGGCAATACCTACCAGAAATGCTTCTAGCACAACCTCCATACGCTGAAGAGCTCAAGAAGAAAGGGCAGATAATGAGTTTACCGAAAGAGGCTATAACATGATATATTGTACATATAATGGTGAATAAAGGGATAATAATTATGCCATGACCCAGAAAGGGCTTCTATTCATTAGAACATTGACATTTTAACTCAAAGTGACTTTGGATCAAATTTTGGTGAAAGGTTATCAGTTGTTTTAAATTTTCCAAGGTTGCATACAAGAGAAGGTGTAACACAGGGATTAAGCAGTCCTTCGTGTAGTGCAGAAAATTTTGGGTAAATGATTTTTGAGGCGTGGAAGTTTTGCTTTTTTTGGGCCAGCAGTAACAGATAGACATTTCAATAAAGAATTAATAGTTATCAACAACCCCCCACCCATGTAACACAACTGAACAAAACCCAGGTAGAGAAATCTTTAGAAGTAGAGAAATGAAATTTGACTGGCATCTTGGTAAGCATGTGTAGCTAACCTATTTATATTTTCAGGGCCTTTCTGATTTTTCAATTTTTAAAACCTCTTTTTAAAACCTTTTAGACTGATTTTTGACAAAAGTCTTATTAACCTGATTAAGTGAAAACCACTTGAAATACATAAGTAAAATCTAGTATGCATGTTGGTATGCATTTGCGGTTGAGTTGTCTAGATTTTCTGTCCTTTTTACCAATTTTTCCATTTGTACAAGTATTACTGTTTTTTGTCTGCACTGGGGGCATGTTTGTCATATGAATACATATCTAGTTCCCTCAGCCATTGAAAATTTGCTTTTCATGAGTAAAGTCCATTGTGAATTGTTGATAAAAATTTTAAACTCAAAACTCAAGCTTAAATGGTTACTGTATATAATAGTTTATAAAGTTGAGTCCAACTGCAAACTGCATTGACCCAGATCTAACATTACATAATGCGCTGGCAGATCTTGGTCTTGCTGTGTCCGATATGGGTCTTTGTAGTTTCTTAGGAGTAATTAGTACAACAAACAACATAGACCCTGATCTGCGGCACATTATGCAACAAGAGATCAGGGTCTGTTGCACTTGTTTGCAGTTGGACTTGACTTTTAAGCGAGTATATGCATGGGTTTGGCCTATATATGGTCCCATTTGTTGAATGAGAAGAAAATTGTGATCAAACTTTGATATATCATACATTTTGTCATGGAGAAATGGTTGAAGTACTATGAAATTTGAATCAACTTCATGAAATTCTCAACTTTTAATAAGAAGTCATGTATTTTGTTCAGTTTTCTTTCCAAACATCAGTCATTTCACTGTACATAATTAGCAAATTCCGGATTCATGAAAGTGTCATTAATGCCTA
>JAECUM010022120.1:0-30257 GCA_016617855.1 Megalonaias nervosa | reverse complement strand
TATATATTAAACGGTGTATAAAATTTTCAGAATCTATTTCCCGTCTAAACTTATTTCTTAATTCCCCTCCTTTACTCGACAACTGTTTCTCAGCATTTGATTGCACATGACCTATTTGCACACAATTGTATATAGTACATGATTTTATTTTGAAAACAAAACATGACAAAACAAAATACCATATGTCCTGGGAAGAGGAGAACAAGACAAACAACTTGTACCAGTATAGCGCACTGACAACAACTTTCTGTACCCAGAATGTGATCACTAGTTCCAGAGGCGTTAAATCTGTGGTCATTTTTCTCCCGTGAATATTATCCCTTACTAAGAGTCTCTTCCTACGCACGCATTCCATTTCGAGACCGCTCTGGTGGCCTAGTGGTTAAAGCGTCCGCCTCGGATGCGGGAGGTCGCGGGTTCGAACCCAGGCCGAGTCATACCAAAAACTTTAAAAAATGGTACTAACAGCTGCCTCGCTTGACGCTCAGCATTAAGAGCTTAGTGTTAGGATTGGTCGGCCTGGTGTCAGGATAATGTGATTGGGTGGGACATCATGCTACATGTCTGCGGCATGATGCCCCAGTGCTAGACATCACTATAAACTGTCACACTGCAGACGTCGTAGCGATATGACTGAAAAATTGTTAAAGCTACGTGAAAAATCTAAATCACACACACACACACACACACACACACACACACACACACTTCCCACGCACGCAGTAAAACCTTTTTCAGAGTGACTTTCAGTTCATTAACATTCACTTACGATTTGCAAATATTTAGATTTGGGTCTTTTGATAAGATTTATTCAAATTACGTTTGGTTTTTATTTCAAAATTGACAGTTGAAACATGTGACGCATTGAAATGAAAGACGCATGTTGGCTTCGTAACTACGTATCTGCAAGCATATTTAGATGTGATTTGATTTCAGAATCGCCATACCTTAAAAAGATCTACTGGTTGAACATGTCGCGGATCTAGATTTTGTGTGCGATGATAAAACAAGTACTTATAATTTGTTAGAAATTCAGGATGAAGTGGTATTTACTGTCGGTTCTAGCGTTCTAAGAAACGAAGGAGGGAAGAAATTAAAATAAAGAAGAACAAAGACAACTTTTATCAATTGATTAGGAGCTACGTTTAAAAAAAATGAGATTTTCGATTATCAGATTGCTATGAAATCGATACTGATTATAACTACCTCTTCCGGTACTGTTCGTGAAGCTTAGTTCTAATTATGCTGAATTGTCGGACTGATGATTTAATCGATTCTAGTTAATTAGAATTCATTCAGACCCAAAGATTTAATATTGGTACAAGAAAGAACTAAAACGAGGAAAAGCTGAATGCATGATAAAGTAACTTTCGCTCTCGATTTTATTATTTTAATCCCATGGTCGCACTTTTGTTTAAAAATTAAATGAAAATCTTCGTATTCACAGAGAACTGGCTCGTACTGAAATATTAACGCATTCAAACCAGATGAGCTCCTTGTGCACATCTGTGTTTATAAGATGGCAGTGGATTTCATTCGTACCGAAGAATTTCTTCACAGATGAGCCTGGTATTTTTTTCAGTACTGGTGTTTTGTTTGTTTTGTTTTTGTGCAAAATATGACCACATTACGCACTACATGGTCTCTCTTAATTGCCGTCTGCCCACAGAACAAAAGGAAACGTTTTCCTTCAAAAGTGTATTTCTTATCAATACGCAAGTTCATTTAAGTAATGGCAACATATACCGCCTATTTATTTAACATATTATGTTACATGCTGGATGGCACGGAATCGACATTGGAATTTGAGTAGGGATTTGAAAGCTGTGCTGGCAAAATCTAATCGGAATGACGGAATAAATAATAAGTTTGGCGAAAAGACTATGAAAGATAGTTATTTATTTATTTATTTATTTATTTATTTATTTATTTATTTTTGTATTTGTTCGCTGTTGATAATGCTTCAGTGATTGATATTACCTCATAAAAAATAGAGGGTAAAAGCGCCACTTTTCTGTCCCGACAACAACGTTTCTCTACATAGGATATTACTGAATTCATCAACGTTAGCAAAAGTCATATAAAATAAGTAAATAACACCCCACCCCCCTGATTTCACCTCAAAACATGTTTTGGCCTACGTCTGTAAAACGTAATAGCTGAACACTACATGTTATTCCCCCATCCCGAAAATGATTTTGCTCCTGCCTGTCGAGATTATACGGTAAATTTCTTAGGACGTACACACATACTGTAATCTATTTAATACTTTGATTTATTAATTTTTTTTTTTTTTTTTTATTTTTTTTTTTTTTGAGGTGGGGGGATATAATAAGATTCTATAAACATGTTATTTTTAAATATTAAAATGTCCGAAAGCCACTCTCCCCTCTATCCCTCTGTCACTGTCCTGGTTGGTCAGGCAGCAGCCTAAAAACATGGGAATGGACAATTAATAATATAACCTTACGGTAAGTCTCACAAACAGTCAGTAAGTGTAGACTCAGTTTCAAATGTTTCATCCAGATAAAATTCATTTTCTATCTCAGTCCAAAATTTCCACGTATTTTGTCCCTTATGCGAGAGAGAGAGAGAGAGAAACCAGAAAGGATTTCGATAAAATTCTCTAACCGGTTTAATTCGTTTAAAAAAAAACCAAAAAAAAAAAAAACCCAGAGATTAATTATATTTTCTCGTCATTTTTATGCTAATAATGATTAATAAATGGTAATTCATCATTGATCTAAAGGGTACCGTAGCAATAGCCCACTGTTACAACCATATGTATTCATGCGCCATGGGCGGATCACAATGTTAATGTTTCTAAAACCACGATCTTGGTTTTAGGGGTAGGTAGTAAAAATCTGCTATTATCAAAAATTGTTTTGGGGAATAAACACCTAGAAATTGCCAACCATTTTAACGCAAATTATGCAAATATTCCTGCACCTTGAAAAATTGTGTGTGCTAAAAAAAAAAACGTAGATAATAAGTGATATCGAACTTGTGCATATTATCCCTCGCTCCCGCTAGTATGTGGCCTGGTTTAGTATGAAACTAAATAGGGATGCATACTTATATATATATATATATATATATATATATATATATATATATATATATATATATATATATATATATTGCATCCGTCTACCTGCGTAGGACCTGCATAAGACAAAGGATATGCAGTCGTCCGATGGTGATGATTTCTTGCTTGTGCTAGAACGACAGGGCCTGCGACCTGAGGAAAGTAATACAATTGTGTTCTGTGATAAAAAGAGCCTGGCTGGCACACTTCTTCCTGCGTTGGCACTAGCTGTGAAGTTGGTCCAACATGTTGGTTATCATGTCCTCCAACCCCAAACCTGCAGCGCCAATTGCCTTTGCTACTTACATGTGTCTCTCATTTATCTATGTCGATGTAGAATGTTTCAGTTCACGCTTGCTGACATCTTCAAGACGGAGTTTTGTGCGTACTGCTGGTCTCGTGACACCGGCAACGTCTCTGTAAAATATGTTCTTTGGGATACGTCTATCTTGCATCCTGCACACCAGTGCATCCGTCTCTTTTTAGGAGTGCCAGGGTGCTTGGTAGGACGTCTGAGTTGGTAACCTTGTCCTTCTATGTAATACCAAGGATTCTACGCATGTCTGATAATTCAGCATCTTAGTCTTAACGATAAGTTTATTGTTATTCCATGCGTGTTGTACGAGTCTGCCGAAGGCGGTGGCCACCTTTCCAACACGGGTGTTGATATCTCCGTTAACTGACAGGTTGTCGGTCGCTGAAGATCCTAAATAGCAGAACTTACTGACTACCTTTCTTAAGATAAATACATAACTAATACACACAATCTCTTGTTTGTAATAGAACTTGAATAAGACTGCATTGATATAAATTCACTAAAAGTAAGCCATGGCATCATCGAAACTCACTAACACTTCACTCCGTGACGTTTACCCCTAAAAATTGGCTAATTATTTCGCTCTGACAACTGTATCCCCCAGCACTGACTTCCCATAATCAAACAAGTAATCACAAAAATATAAGAAATCCTTAAAATGGAGAGCTATAAACTAATGCGCATACACCAAAATTTATTATATTAGGTATATATTCCAAGTTTGATAAATCGGACTAAATACATTACTTCATTGGTGGTAACAAACTCAGCCAATATGATAAAAGTCCACCTCATTATTAATGAGTTCTCTCAATATCGAACCCATCCGAGATCTTGATCATATTGGCCAATATTCAAACTTTGAGTAAAGTCGGGTCGAAAATATGGCCTCCAGTGTCATAACGAGAAATCGTTGACAGCAGCACGACTGACGACAGACGACTCATGATGAACGCAGGGACTAACGGCCGCGTGAGCTGAAAGCCTTGTGAAAAAGCAATTGGATTCAGCTCTTCAGAAAGAAAAAAAAAAAAAACAAAACAGGAGAGATAAGGTTAATAGGTCGTCAAAACGTTTTCCAAGTGAACAGGATAGCCTGAACCTTAACCACCGGATGCGATATGATATAACACGAAAATATCAGAGTTTCTCTGGATTTGTATACGTAAGATAAACGGTGGAGTCTTTTCATGATAGACCTAAATATTATTTTGATAATACAGAACAGGCATGTGCAAACTAAGGCCCTGGGGCCGGATCCGGCCCATGTGGCTATAAAAATCACTTATTCGAACCGAGCCCTGCAGGAAATTTCACACGCCTGATATTGAACGTATAAAGTAGATATGCCTGATGTGTTTAGATCCAGCAATATAATAGACCAAATTTATATTCCTAAACGCCTCAACAAAGACACAGGATTCAACACATGTTTTTTGTATTTACCCTGTACTTGGTAATTTGTTTGTACGATCGACATAAAAGCCTGTTATTTAAAATTTGTTATGTTGGAATTCACCTTTTTGATGGGATAAAGTAATTTGGCAAATTGAGCGGAAACAATTTTCCGATGATGTATAGAGCTATATTGATTCCTTAACCTTTTATTTAAAAGAAGTTAAATGTCTATATTTTATCATCGGTAAAATATAAAGCAATTAGCATGTTGTTGCAACAAAACTAAAATTAAAGCTGATAACAGCCCCAAAATGTGCAACTAGCAGCCCCAAAATATGTAACTATCAGCCCCTTAATGTGTAACTCCTCCTTAGAACAATGACTTTATCGATATTGTCCTTGAAGCAGCATTAACCAGTGTCTTGCATGTTACGTGTGGTTATTATTTATTGAGTTTACGGGATCCAGGTGGTGGTAATTAGGAAGAAAAATAATAGAAGAACTCCAGACAACAAGCAGCAAAATATGACGAGCAAAGACAAAATAGATCGGATTACTTAAATCAAAGATTGATGAAACTGGAATTAGGTACTCAGTATTTGAATCACTTACTTGGATGATGTTTTTTGATTGATATGGTGCCACCCATCCTGATGCAATACTGATGAATTCTGGGGTACCCAAACTAAATGATTGGTGTTAGCTTTCCGAGGATCAAATGTCCAACAAGTATATAGTCATAAGGCAAGTATTTGTATTGGTCACAGGCAGTAGAAGAGTTAATGATGTACAAATGGTGGAACGCACCGGGGCCCGCAAGCTGGGGACCGAAACTTTTGTACATTGTTTAATACAGATTATAATTAAAGCAGATTATTTAAAAATAAATTTGATTTTGAATACAAGCCTGTATTTTTTTTATGAATATTTCGCAGAATTTCTTCAGTGATATAGATATTAGATTTTGAGGGCCCATTGTGATCATTTCGCACCGGGCCCGCACACCCCTATAACCGCTGCTGGTCACAGGCTTTAACCCATAATAAATAATGAGTAGCTAAACTGACCCCTTATGTTAAATCTATTTCACACACACACACACACACACACACACACACAGACACACACACACACACAAGAAATACTCAGATCACTCAAATTGCTGACCTACCTTATCACTACTTGTAACCCAAGCAGCATTACGCATGAACAAACTTACACATTTATACACTAAAACTTTCCTTCTAAGTGATAACGGTTTCGGTCAACAATTCAGAAAGAATGAGTGTAAAATTATCACCATTTTCCATGAAAGTGATTCTTTTTACTTTTCAGTAACTGATTATATTCGGATGGCTTTTAAGGTAACAGAGAACTATTAATGAGAAGTTAATGAAGCTAGGATCGCATGTTTCTAACGCTTAAAATAAAGGTAATAAAGTTATACAGAACATCGTTAATGGCAAACAAACAAACAAAATCTGCTATATTTTGATATTCAAATGCTTACAGATCACTTCTCATCGTATCCATTTGCTTGATCTCGGGATATTCGATTTAGTAAAACTCTTAAGAAAGTCTAGGAGACCATAGTAGGAATTAACACCAACAACATTTGGAAAAAACATTTTGTTTGGGGAATATGGTAATGAAAAACAATTATCTCCAATATGATCTCTAACTCAGTCCATTCAAGGACAATATATAAATCAAATGCCTTCCCTTTACGATTATATTACAAGAGAAAGCAGTGTTGTACATGGCTACCACGAACATGACATTGAATATATCATACTCTACAACCAAAAAAGTATTTTCAAATAGGTTTCATTCTGAAGGGTGCAAATTAAGACATCAATTGGAACAAGTCAATAAGGATTTTTGGGGACATAAGAAAGAAACACTGAGTTACATCAGCGCAGGCAACTTACACCGAGATCATCATGATCTCGATGGATCAGGATTTTAAACTTTATGTTCTTACGGAATGGCTGCATTTAAATTCAGCAGAATTGTTTTGTTGATCATAAATGTATATTTTTTCATTACAGATGCTTAGATTAACATTCAAATAACCAAATACTTTTCGTTACGTTTACATAAAATACATATATCGTAAAGAGCCGAATAACATGATTCTATGCCGTGAAAATAGCTAAGGAAAATCTAGATTTGCACTGGATTTGTTAGAAACTGAGTCTAAAATTTGTTTTCTTGTATCGTCATAACATGTCCGATTTATTTTGTTGAATATTATTGTTATGTACTCCCCTCCCACTTTGTTGTGATGAGTTGCATGGGGTTTGGTTATCGTTATCTAGAGGTGATCGCCTACGGTATCATTTGCCCGGAGCGAGTAAATGTCAATAGAAATTGTGAAATTTACAGGTGGAATAGATAAAGATCTGATCAGGTATATAGAACAAAAAGACATGAGCCCCCGTATATGTACAAACCATAAAATTTAATCAAAATTTCATAGACAATAAAATTCATAAACAATTGTAATAATGCATTACATTAGAAAGATACACTTCTTTGATTCAAATTTTCCAAACGAATTTAAAAATACAAATATGCTTTTACAAATAGCCGATCTGTCAAGCGATAGAATTAATTCATCATCAGATCGAGTGAAGATCGAACACTGCTTTGTACAGATTCATAACCTGATAGTTTTTGCCTCAGTCCAAATCTCGGCGACTGTTCCTTTGGCTTCCTGCGCCTGTAAGTCTGGGTCCTTCCACTTTCCCCTTTTTCCAAATTCTCAGGTGTATTGCTGCCTTTAGCCTTCCAACTTGTGTGGTCACTTTGGCTTACAAGTTCGTGATTCGTCACGTAGACCCTGGTGGGACAAATCTCACCTTGTAAAAGTAAACAAACGATACCCTAAGTGTTCTGCTGTATACCCCTCCTGAGAAGAGCTCCTAATCTTTTCTTGTTACTGTCAGATAAATTCTATCGTAATTCAAACAGATCCTACGGCCATCTGGTCTTACCTAAACAATGCGGACCGTACAAACCTAGCTCCCTAAGGTTAATGTACTTCCTAATGGCTATTCCAATTACTGGCTTACATTACCCAAGTGAATGAATGAAATTCCTTACATGTCACAACCATGGTATACACATTCAAGTCTCTAGCCTATATAAAACCCCACTAAATGGTGTATAAACATTAATTTTACATGGTTCAACAACGTTAATTCCAGTCAATACGTATTCAAGCCTTTATCATATGTGACATTATCTAAATCGGAGAATTTACACGAATTCTCGTACTCATATCAACTAAAGTAAGGCATGAAATGCTAGAGACATATTTACATATAACAATCGAAACTAAACAATCAAACGATTCATCAAACATATATAAAGAATATCCTTGTACAGATTCATATCGATGATCTCGCACAATTGTAATCATATCAAGAAAATTAAGCCTACTAATTTACAAATAAATTCCTGCAAATAAATCAAACAAATCGTCACACAATTGTAATCATATCAAGAGAATGGATCTACGAATATAAGCAAATAAATCAACAAATCGTGATATCAAAGAATTTACATGAGACTGATGCAAATACCTTGTGTCTTCAAGCTTTACCGCTAGAATTTTTCCGTAGATATTTTTCCAGACATCTAATCCCTTGGATGATAATTACGGGCGAATATCTTCTACATCAGCCCGATGTCTTCCTTCGAAATTTCTCTCGTAGAAAAAGTGTAGACTGATTTAAAAGTGTTGCAATACGCATTTTAAACTGATAGTTTTCGAGAGGAATTACGCCCTCTTTTCACAGCGTAACCAATCTGAATTAAATACATCTCCTGCTCGAATTTGGCGCCAAAAAATTATAGTCCGTCTGCCAAAATGGATTACCAAATACTTATCGCTGGGAAGTTTCAGAATTGACAGTTTTCGGTACAGATCGGAGGTTAACCCTATCCTCTGCAGTTAAGTAAACAAAGTTCCAATTAAGAACCACTGCTCGCATGACAGTGACATTACCAATCAGTGCGTTACGGCGATTTAAGCTCGTGCCAGTCCCCATAAATCTAATTAATCGTTCACCTATCCAACTTAATGTTTTTTTCATAGATCGACAGAAATTTGGCCCTTTACAATTATTTATAACTGAAACTTGCTCCTGAAGGGTGATAACGTGATCGTGATACACTCTGGCGATAAATTAAAATAATGGTTACAGTTTAGAATTAGCGTCTACGAAGGAACAACGACTGTAAAAATTTAAACAAAACAAAAGAAGAAAACAAACACACGAAAATATCCTAATTCACTTTTCAGCGGCAGAAAATTTTTATATTAGTGAACAAACTTTTACATTATCTCTACAGAGCGCAAATTTTATAAGCATACGTCAACCAGAAACGTTTCCCGTAATTGAAAATAAAACCCTAAAATTTGCCACCACCATCCCAAAACAAAATTATAAAATAAGGGTCAGGCATACACTGTTGAACACAAATCTGTAAAATTTAAATGCACAGTTCCTTCATGTCTGTCATAATAAAAGTCTTAAAAGCTAACGTTAACCAGTTTCTGCATCCGATAAAAGTCTCAAACACTAACATTAACCAGCTGTCCACATCCTATAAAAGTCTTAAACGCCAACGTAAACCAGCTGTCTGCATCCGACAGTCTTAACCAGTTTCTGTATTCGATAAAAGTCTTAAACACTAACATAAGCCAGCTGCCTACATTCGATAAAAGTCTTAAACGCTAACGTTAACCAGCTGTCTACATCCGATAAAAGTCTTAAACACTAACGTTAACCAGCTGTCTGCTTCCGATAAAAGTTTTAAACACTAACGTTAACCAGTGTTCCGATAAAACTCTTAAACACTAAAGTAAACAAGCTGTCTGCATCCGATAAAAGTCTTAGACACTAACGTTTGCAAACTGTATGCATCCATTGACGCCAAATATGTCAGCTTCATGCATATGTTTATCAAAAGTTGTGGAGAAAAGGAGGGGAATGTAAAAACACGACCCGCTAATATTTTCTAATGATTCATTATTATTATTATTATTATTATTATTATTATTATTATTGCTGCTGCTGCTGCTTCTGCTGCTACTATAATACTGCTGCTGTTGCTACTACTAATACTACTACTACTACTGCTACTAATACTAATGTACTGGGGTTGCCCCGAGTGGCTGAGTGGTTTATAGCGCTCACCGTTATGGATCACTGCCATCTCACCTATGTGTGCGTGGGTTCGAGTCTCGGATTCGGCCAATGTGGACATGTGAGAAAGCTTGCCAGTAGCTTCTCGTGGGTCGGAGGATCTTTCCGGGGTTTTCCCGGATTCTTCCTCCACCATTTATACTGGCCTCCATGTATAGCCTATATTGTGCTGAAAATGGCGTTAAACCCTACAACAACAACAACTAATGTACTGTTTCACATATATGTTCGTGATTTTCTGCAGTAAAATATAAATGGGAGAAGACAGAACCTTAGCTTTTTTTATAAGAAATACATTCATATTGTTATACATTTTGGGTATGCGCCATTTGTATATACCTTTCTCTATAAAGGATTTCTTCGGTTTTTGTGATTACTTGTTTGATTACGAGAAGTCGGTACTGGGGAGATAGTCCTCAGTCCGAATAATTAGCCATTTATTAGGACCAAACGTCACGGAGTGCAGTGATGGTGAGATTTCATGATGGCAAGATTCAGTTTTAGTGAGTTCAGGTCAGAGCCGCACAAGTGTCCCTGAGCTCAGCAGTCCCTATTAAAATTTAATTGTGTGGATTGATTGTGTGACTCTAGGTGCAGTATTTATGATTGGGAACTGGTAAATTGTACAATGGAATAATTGAGAATGGATTGTTTCCTCATCTGGGGGTGCCGTTTATTGTTGCTATGATAAATATGGTGTAGAGTTACAGGCGAAATGAGGCTTAAAATCATGATTTGACTGATCTTGAGTAGGGTAGGTAAAATAGTTCCTGATTTGGTGGTTGAATTGTATATTTTCACTGCGTGAAATAGTGGCACTACGTTACGGAAATATAATAAGGAGAAATCACGCAGTTGTGAGGTTGCCAGGCAATTGTGAAATTGTGAGATTTGTGGTCACGTATTAATTAGAGGACAATTATTTATAGTCTGTGCGCGTTGAAATTTCCAGTTTACTACAGTAGCTGTATAGAAGTTAAAGGACATCATTTGAGAAAATAGAGTGAACATATCTACATTTAAGTATGCTTTTATGGAGAGTTGGGAACGGCTGATATGTCCAGATATTTTGAAATTTACCGACATTCAGGAGCAATTTTCTCAAAAGCCTGCGAACATTTAACGACGAGTTTCTCAAAAATCTGTCGACATTTACGGGCTTACAGACATGTACGTATAAAAGAATGGCATCAATCAGTAACAAAAACAAGAAACCTCTCACAGGAATCGCATAACCAACTTAATTATGATTACCCAGTTACCAAAATTCATAATTTCGTACGTCTTTACGAAATGAGCATGTATCATGTGTTAATATTAAAGATCAATTCTATTTTGCCCACTGAGGAAGACTAAGCGATCTCAGTATTTTCCCTAAAATCTTTTTAAAAAAATGATAATCATTTAATCGCTGCACAAAGACTAATGTACATACATTACTGATGGGGGAGGGGAGGGGGAAGAGGGAGAGAGGAATCAGGCTGTGAATATTTTTTTTGTTCAAATACCAGACTTATTTGATCGTATGGACAGACTGCTACAGGACCACAGTGGCCATACAACTGCCATGGCCGCTGAGACGTTTTAAATATTTCCATTGCCGATACATTTGTATATTCCATTAATATAAAGTATATAAAACAAGATATATGTACCAAGAAATTTAAATGCATTTTGTCAATATGATCAAGTATTTTCTAGCTGAGAGACTCATCACAAATTCATTGGACCCCAACGTAAGACCTTCATTTGTGTCTCGAATTTGTTACAAAAGCCAGAGTGGTATACAGATTCGTCACAGATTGACTGGATCACAAACAACGTACGGCATCAACTTTGTTATATAAACCATTGTGGTTTTGCTCTTGTAAGGATAGGAACCTTCTTTATTGCTGTAATTTTTACAAATTCGGGACAACTTCAACAAATAGTGAGGTATAACTTATTACGACACTTTAGAATGGGTAGGAAATTTATCCGAGGCTAACAAGCAGACGATACCGGCGGAGAACCAATTATGGCGAATTCGTTGTTGCAGAGCTTGACATGATTTAAAATAAGCTAATATTCCGTTGTGATTTACATCAAATATCATCCCTGATTCGAGGTGGATCTGCAGATTTCGAATATTATTGTCCTAACGTATCTTTGATACGTATCTGAAAGATACGTTAAAGAATATTGTTATTCATCATGAGCAGCAAGCGTGGGGATAGACAGATATAAATTGAAAGGCTTGGTAGGACACATGGAGTCCATGATCTCTTCCGATAAGTCTGCAAATCTCGTGCAATATATATCTACGTACTCTTCGAATTTGATAATCCTAAAGGAAACATCGATGTTTACACTCTTACAAACATCGAAAGTACGGCTACTTGTTTCATATTATGCCTGTCAAGCTATTCAAGCCAATACTCCTAGAACATGAATGAGGGATAATCTTTCAAAATTAACCATACTGAGCTCTAGTGTTGGTTTATATTCTTCTAAAATGTTCATTTCCTCATTGCATATACTGTGTAATATGTACTGCATTTTGTTATGAGCTATTCAGGTTAGATGATATATAAACTGTCATCCCATGTCTAGTATGTACAGTCATCACACACACACACACACACACACACACACACACACACACATATATATATATATATATATATATATATATATATATATATATATATATATATATATACACTGCCATCCCATGTCTAGTATATATAATCGTGTTATGATGATAAGCAAGTGAAGCTAAAATACACAATTGCTTAGAACAAATTAACCATCTGTACAGATACACTAAGATAAAGTAAGCTGGCATTGACATAAAGATCAAATGCAGTACCTCATCACACGAAAAACACAAAAATATACAGAGGTAAAGAACCGATAAGAAGGACACCTGCTGGGAACTGTCATTAGAATGACCCTGGTCAAACCGGTTCTGCTACCTCATTTCTTCTACACAACCATTAACTTATCATTTTGAGGGAAGATACGTTAAGCAGGTTTGGAAACCGATACAAAAAGCGTCATTCTAGCTAGGTAAGACAGAAATTGTACCTGTCAATAAGCATGAGGTAATTTAAAAGACAAATTAAGAGACTGTCTTACTCACTAATAATTGGAATCGAACTTAAAACTGCACAGATCCAGAGCTGTTGTCTCATAATGCGCCGGCATATCTGGGTCAGTACAGTTTGTTGTGAGTAATCCGTAGAGAAAAAGAAACAATATAGGCCTTGATCTGCTTGCACATTATGTGATGGCAGATCTGGGTGTATGTTGTTTGCAGTTTGACAGTACTTTATGCGAGTATACACAGTATAATCCAACCTTGTACAGTTTGATTAAGGCGCGTCTACAGCTCATTCATAAATCTGCTCAGTACATTAACGCTGCTCATTTCATTAAACAGGGAGAACCATGTGGAGTCAGGACCGTAGACAGCGATCACGGGCCCTGGGGTAAGAAACACCCGGGCCTCACCTAGTTCTTGTTCAAGCAAAATTTTTTTAAATAAAATTATAAAGTTGTTCGGCCTGGGCCCCCTTACGGGCCCGGGCCCCGGGGTTTTATCCCCGGTTGTCCCCCCCCCCCCATTGTCGGGCCTGTGTGGAGAACATACAAAGGTTCGATAGTTCATGTCACGGAAGCATTTGTATGTGTCTTCAGGTACACATGTTAATTAATCAGAACCTTTCACTGATGTAAGATGTTCACTTTGAATTTACTTAAAGGTCACCGGCCATACTCCAACATTTTTCTGTTTACATTAGATTTGCATTACATGA
This sequence comes from Megalonaias nervosa, assembly GCA_016617855.1. Classification (NCBI taxonomy): domain Eukaryota; kingdom Metazoa; phylum Mollusca; class Bivalvia; order Unionida; family Unionidae; genus Megalonaias; species Megalonaias nervosa. The sequence goes on along the minus strand of JAECUM010022120.1, from coordinate 16,436 downwards.
TTAAAAGTAGTTATACTCGCACAAAAAGAACAAAAAAAAATATCAAGTGAAAAAAAGAAATAATAATTTAATTACTCAAAAAGACATAAAACGCTGTTACTTCCCCTTAGCAACGATTTCCCACCTAGAGAGGACGCCAACCGGAAATGACGTACATTTATCCCCACATGACTAAGTACATGCTTCTTGTTGTCGAAAAATAAAACATTATAAACTATGGCTAGGGAACATTTAGATGAAACTACTGAAAACTAATTTATTGTTCAGCCTTATATCGATATGCGTGCGCGACGCACTAGATTTTGTCGCTTTCAAAACTGTTCCATTGTTTCAATTTGTTTTGAAAATTCCCGTTAACACAGGTAAAAAGGAATCAATGCTGGCTTCCCTATGTCAACCGACTTTATAAAAAAAAAAAGAGTTCGGCACACTTAAAAGAATCCAAAGGAACCAAACTTGGCTTCCTTATGTCGGCCGACTTTATAAGAAAAACATCAGCACACTTGAAAGATACCAAAGTCAGTTTCCCGGGTTGGTTTGCTTTGTAATAAAAATAAAAAAAACCCCTTGTATTTGATATCCTGTCGGTAAGTTTAAGCAAGAAGTTTATTGCTCGTTGCCAGTTGTGTTTATCCATCATTCGGGCTTCTATTTGTCTGTATGTAATCATAATTGATGTTTGCAGGGCAAATAGTATAGATCATTTTCCGATACTAGTTTTAGCTGGCCAAACCTATCCCATAGCCGCATCCGGTACGGTCATGCGCATTTGACGTAGCGCAACTCGAGTGACCTACACCAAAGGAGTCTGACGTTTTATCAACAAAGTACGACGAAATCCCTGACAACATGAAATCACCTTATCGGTATTATAAATGAGCACAAGGAGTGCAAGCGTGACCACAACCCTCCGCTCGATTCGACTTTTCTCACGCGTCTTTTATGGCTTCAGAATCGCAAGAAGACTGACAAACTACACAAATACATTCAAAAGACAGTAACGTACCATCGCATAACTCTCGGACGACCATCGCATGAATCCAATCCGACGAATTAACCTTTATTTTCACCATTACGGTCACAAACCCTTACTATTAGAATGCATAGGGCGGAAGTAGCCCATTCTACCACGGGCTGAATAACATCATGAAAGTAATTTCACAAGATAAAATGTTTAACTTGTTTTTTTATTTCAGTTTGTATCATTTGATAATTTTATATTAATTTCCAGAACAGAAATATGTAGTTAAAATTCGGATAGTAGAAATAACGGTTGATGACGTCATCACACTTCAACTATTAAAGCTTAGACTGATGCTGATCTGGTAGAAAATAGTAGTAAATAACATTTTCATGATGCATTCATTATTCTGAGCAAATTCAACTAATCGATTGAGTCTGCATTATTAAATTTCCCTAGTATTAAAAGATAACAGATTCTGCGCCGTGTTCGGAACGATTATTAGACCCTAACGCATATTTACTGCAGGGTAGAAACTGGTAGAATGGGCTACTTCCGCCTTACTCATTCTAATAGTAACGGTTTGTGACCGTAATGGTGAAAATAAAGGTTAATTCGCCGGATTGGATTCATGTGATGGTCGTCCGAGAGTTATGCGATGGTATGTTATTGTCTTTTGAATGTATATGTGTAGTTTTTCAGTCTTCTTGCGAGTCTGAAGCCATAAAAGACGCGTGAGAAAAGTCGAATCGAGCGGAGGGTTGTGGTCACGCTTGCACTCCTTGTGCTCATTTATAATACCGATAAGGTGATTTCATGTTGTCAGAGATTTCGTCGTACTTTATTGATAAAACGTCAGACTCCTGTGCCTACACGTCTTACATGAACAGAACATTTGTCATTATAGATGGCCACAGATAGTAGTAAACAGTAATATGCCAGCCCACAAGTATCAAAGTTGAACTGTACATTTTCATCAAGTATTTTTAACAATAAATGAGCATCTATTGCTTTATGTTACTGCATCGTGACTCTCATCTTAACTCCGCCCCCCCCCCCCATGACTGCATGGTAACGAATAATCCGACAATAAACAAGTTAATTTGTCAGACTAGCAGCAAACAATGAACACCAAAGGCGGCACATCACATATTAAGCAAACAGATTCCTCAAAGATTTGCCATTTAGTTAATAAATTAAATGGGAATGAATGTGAATCCCAAAAATGCTCATGATACGTTGGATTGGCTAAGGAATATACTCTCTCTCTCTCTCTCTCTCTCTCTCTCTCTCTCTCTCTCTTTAGTTTGCTATATCCTTGAACAAATATGGATAATAATGATGAGATAACTCATCCTGCGATACATTTGCAATGGCCAGTTGCTACAGTACTATTAGCTATGTGTAACTCGTGTGGCTCCTCGGATTCGGATTTGGATCTGATCACGTTGGCGTTGATGATGCTGTGTTCACCTGTATGCATCCATCCACTATGAAATTAATTATATGCAACAAAGAGATTTGTAAGTCCTCGTGTTTTCGCGAGTATATAGTCTTGAAGAGTCATCTAAGTACACGTAGATTTGTACGAATTGTAATTCTGGTCACATAGGAAAATCGTCCACCCACCCCTTTCCTTTCAGAAATAGGTCATCCAATTTTTGCAAGTCCTATCCAGGACCGCGGACAGGGTAGGACAAATTCCGGGGGACCACAACGGTCATGGGGTCCACCGTTGTTTCAATTTGTGATTCACTGGGGCCTACTGGATAATTTTTCCTAGGGCCTACCAATCCTGTCCGCTGCCCTGATCCTCTCTGATGCTTTCTGTGCTCATATCTACTTTTCTGTTTTAGGCAGCTTATTGAACTATTCACTCATGATTTTTAAACACACTATTTCTGTGAAGGGGGTACAGACGTCAGACATTATAAATTTGTTTGAAACTTCTTCACGAACATACATTATGCTAATGACGATCCCTTAAAAGTTGCGCTACGTTGATTGCGCATGCGTTAAATATTGGAGTGGAAAACCTCAGATTCGACTTCCTGAAAATAGTCTATACACAACAATAACTTGCTTTAATAATACTTTTATAACCCATGCTAGCGAAAAGATTATCATTTGCACTCACAGTGAATGTATTTTCAAATAATGATTTGCGATACCGTCGTATAGTTAACCTGGATTCAATACAATCTTGGTCAGTTTGCACCTTGTAACCTATCATGCGTGAATGGCAGGTGCCTTCAAGCAATCGGGTGATATTTTCGTCTCTTTTGCGATTTTGTTATTTGACGTAAGTGATACACACTACAGTAAGGATGCATACGCAATCCCGCATCCGCTACGTATACGGAGTTCGTGGATATATTTTTTTCTTTAATAAATTTCGCATGATGAAAAAGAAGGAATAAATGATAACAATTCAAGGTTAGTTTCTTTAATTTTATTTTCAGATAAGTGTATTTTTATAAAAAAAAATTTGTACCGTGCGGGGGGGGGGGCACAAATTCAACACAAGATTATTTCCTTTCTTATTTGTATGGAATAATGGAGCAAATATGATTGACGATATTAGCTAGTAATGACAAGCTTTTAATTTACGCGCGCACACACTAAGACAACTTGAAAAATAACAACAAAGAATAAAATTAACTGGTAAGAGCTTCATATTGCAACAACTAAACACTTACAAAATGCTCAACATTATTCTCTCTCACTTTCATGTGTAATCAAGTGTGTATTATATGCAGCAGTGTTACAACGTGAAGCCTAAAATGAAATATATTTGTTATAATCTCTCGCGTACACTACCCTTAGAAAAATGTATACGTATTCTGTAGAATATTATCTGTTAAGTATTATTGTTTTATAAATTAGTATTGATAATTTGACCGGAAGACATATTGAGAATGTCGTTGTGCAGATGCATACATTTTCTTAGCATAAAAATTGTATATAAATATTTTAATTAGAACGAGCATGATATGTCAGTTTGTGTTTTCTCTCATATATATGTACGTTACGAAGTACGATTATTTTCTTTGAAAGAATACTGTTACGTATATGTAACTAAATTATTTGTGTGTTAGTTTTAAATTTCTTTTTATTTTATTTTTGTTTCATTACATTTTATTGTAATGACAATATTTTTACTGGATTTGACATTTTTCTCAGTAAATTTAGTTCAGTTCTTTTAGCCTGATTAAAACGTAGTAGATTACTACATTTTATTTTTAGCTGATCTAGTTCTTGACCTTGGTTCCGATTTTGTAAACACTAAGTGAAAATGATTGGTTATTACCAAGGTCATGTTCAGCCTACGTGTTAGCTCTGTTGTAAACAGTTTTATTTTTAAATTCATTTCCAGTGTGGGAATCTGATTCTTAGATAGGGCTATTCTAGCCTACGTGCAAATTGACATGTAGTGAGTGATCACGTGACCCATCACGCGGGTTTGAAATGACGTTTTAGTTGGGTTTAATACTCATATCTCAGTGAATTATAGTCAGTCGTATTCTACACCTTTAGAGCTCAAGATGTTTTTTATGTTGATGCCAGTTTGATTTAGAATTCTTCTACTTTTTGGATTTAATAATTTATATTCTCTGGAAAACATACAAGTGCTCTTCTTCATAAAAATTCTTGGACAAAGACATTTAGTGGAAATTTATTCTGGATTTCTAAACGGGAACATTATAAATTGTGATTCAACGAGGAACTGTTGCCATCAGTACAACGACCTCATCTGACGTCATCGCCTTCCATATTGGAACTTCATCGAGATTTGAACGTGGATTCAAGTAGAACTTTTTAGTGATAGGACTTATATTTTTGAATTCCAGGATTAATTTTTGGATTAGATTCACGAACCGTAAGTCCTATTTCATATTTTTACCTTGTTTTCTAGGGAAATAAATTATTTTGTTAAATTTACAAAGCTTGTTGACTTCACTCTTTTCTTTTGTTACTTTTGTACGAGCCTAAACGTAACAATATCAAGATAATTTGTTTAAATTTAGTTTTTTTCCTAAAACCTATTCCTAAAACGTATTTTACATAGTATCTACTTGTTGTTTGAAGAAAAAGAACTTGTTCAAACTATTGTTAAGTTGGGCCGAAATGTCTCGAGTTGGACCGAATTGTCTTTCGAGTTGGCCGAATTGTCTTTGGGCCAAATTGGCTATAATCCGGCATAAATTATACAACTTTCCCATCCCCTCACCCTATTCGATCCCACAACTTGAATCCACTTTTTTTCTGGTAAGCAGGGTCTTTCGGACAAAGAAAGAACCCTTTTTTCCCATCATCACTCTTTTGGTTACATCCATATGCAACACGGTGCACCATATTTACTGTACAAAAGCACGATCGTAAGATATATCACTTAGACATTTACGTGGGGAAATTAAACACTTGAATGTCTAGGTTGAATAGAAGGGATAAATGTACGTCATATCCGTTTTGGCACGCGGAAACAACCATTGTTTACGGAGATTGCCGAATAATTTTTTCATTTATAAAAGCGGATTTTTAAGTCTAAGTAAACATTTTTATGGTGTTCATACATAACAAATGCGTTTTGTTTATGACTATAATAATATAACACGTTTGTACAATATAGGTGGCCAGTGACCTTTAAGTTTTACCTTTTTAAGCTAGTATTTCCTCTGAGATAGATGAGTAAGTTAGAGTAGGTTATCTGTGGCCATATTTGTAAATATTGCATAATATAATATAATAATAATATAATATATTTAGAGCTATGGGCATAACCTCTTGACACTTAGATATTGTTTCAACTTTCAAACTTTTCACGCATGTTGACAGTGATCCTTGGTGTATAGCAGGTATATTTTGATATACTGCTATGGGAAGTAATGGAATGGAACAGACCTTATAAAAAGTCTTTATTACGCTATCTTAAATGTAGGGGTTTTCCGGAATCGAATAAAATTATCTTGGAAAGGTTAGATTATTCTTCATATAAACATGTTCCAGCCACGGTGAATTTTCCATCAGCTGCTAGTTTGTCTAATAAATATGTCACTATGATCTATCTGCAAACAAATAATATGGCTTCGTGTAAATTTGTGTAGCAACTGGGGTCTCAAAGTTGGATTCAACATATCTACCTACTGAAGACTCAACAGAACAATAATAATTCGGTACCACTTCCTCTGTGGTTTCTTATCAGAAACAGAGGAGCTGATCGGAAAATCTGTGGTACAAACCCTACCCGAGAGGACCACATCCACGCAAGCTTATCTAATGCTATCAATTTCAGTAGTATACTCGTTTTCTCCGGTTCGATAGAACTTACCAAGAGGTAATACGTTTAGCATCTCTCAGATGAAACCGGACTGTTTTTGTTGGGGTCATACTGATAAATATGTCTCACACGACTGCTTTGTTTACGTCAGCAGTGATCGTTGTGTTTTGTCATCTGGCAAAAAGCAAATCCTATTTTTTTAAAGAAAAGAAAAACGTCATACACCCCCTGTACAGTAGATAGGGTTTCGGTTTGAAGAATATTGATATTTATGACTAATATTTGAAGGCTTTATGAATGATCCTAATACAACGGAATCCTTATCTTTGCAAATGAAATCCATGTTTATGGAACCAACAAATATTTACCTATATACACGGTTAGGCCTTCAATGACAAATAATATATCCACTTGCCATAGCGCACCCGTAGCAACTCAACCTGCAAATACCTGATTTCGGATGTGCCGACTATACTTGTTTATAAGTCGAGTCCAGCTGCAAAATGCACAAACAAAAATTTGCCGTCGTAAAATGCGCTGACAGATCTGGGTCTATGTAGTTTGTTAGGAGTAATTAGTAAAACAAACATATACACTGTACTGCTGGCGCATTATGCGGCGCCAGATCAGGGTCTATGTTGCTAGTAGTTGGACTGGACTTAAAAGCGATTATGTATGATTCACTTTTACGAAAATTAAAATCTGTGCCTAAATATATGTATAAATGACCACGTTATTTCTATAGAATACTTACGTCATTTGTTTACACTAGAAAGCTTTACGTCATTTGTTTACACTAGAAAGCTTTACGTCATCTGTTTACACTAGAAAGCTTTACGTCATCAGTTTACACTAGAAAGCTTTACGTCATTTGTTTACAATAGAAAGTTTTCATTCCACCAGTTAGAAGAGAAATAATAAATTTGACTTGTCATTGACATCAAACGTTACTTGTAAACTTAACAGACAAGACCGGCATAATGTTTTCGATAGAGAAAGTTTATCGTTGTACTAAACAGACACATGAAGGCTGTTGCATTTAATGTGCGGTAACGGCGCTTATAAGATCTCTCTTCATTTCTGATTTTCATAGAAAGTACAGGGAAGAAAACCATTGGCGTGAGAATCTTTTCAGTTTGTTGATGAGATGAAGTCAATGTCAGATCTATAGCAAAATGTAACTTATTGTTACGATGGAGTCAATGTCAAATCAATAGCACACAGATAGGACAAGAAATTAAGCGTAGATAGCAACACTTTTCTTTCATAACCTGGATGGACTTTTCCGAAATTGGCCTTAATCTTGAGAACATAGTGTAACCAGAGAACAGTGAGTTACTAAGTTCAATACATGATGTAAGGAGTTTAATAAAACAAAATCTGGCAATGCATGCTCTAAGGAGTTTAATGTGCAGTTACAAAAAAATTTATCAACTAAACTGTGATGTTTAAAAGAAAAACCCACAGATTGTTGAATCATTTTCTTTAAAACTCAAACATATATATACTTAATGAAACGCCATAGAAAATAACTTGCATAACAACTGCTGATTGTGTTGTCTGGTGAGTGAACATCCTTCATATGTCTGTTATTTTCAACATTGATACATTCTGTTAAAAAATGATACCGATGATAATAACACTTAAAACAAAAATAACGATAGCAATAATAAAAATAATGTTAAAACTACTACTAGAGTAACGGTAGTTTTAATATTACTCCTGTTTTTGTTCTTGTTATTATTGTTACTACTACTGCCACTACTATGACGGTAGCACCCAGAAGATTAAAACTATAGATCTTAACAAATCTTCATAGTTCTGTGAGCCAGCCGAATACAATGTGTCGGTTTCACTATTTTATTTTATTCTGATGACCTCATCATCGATCTGTGCGATTTGTTCTGTGGAAACTAAAGGCAGGAATACATTAAAAAAATTTACGAAAATGTTCCGATTTTTTAAAAACAAATCATATTTGTACCAGTTGCAATCGTTTTTTTTAATGTCATAACCTCGATAAACACTTCCTTTTAGCCATGAAGGCGACGTTCGTTCCTTTAATACTGCCTCGAGAAATACTTGCTTATAGCCATGAAGGCGATGCTTGTTTCTTTAATAACATAACCTTGAAACATTTCCTTATAGTCATGAAGACGATGTTTCTTTAAAGTGTATATCTTTGTTTTAACGCTTTAACATTGAAGCCAGTACGTATGAAAATACATTTTTCATCAATGGACGATGGATACGCCTTTAGGTAGCAAGAAAAAAGCTTAAGTTCTTTCTTTGAACTTAGACTTTTCTTTCTTGTACCCATTACCAGATGGTACCATGTACTGCACCTACCCATCCGATATACACACACCAAGGAGGTCAAATATACAATTACAAAATTGTTAACAAAGTGACTGCTCGATGGAAGTGTGAACCCGACTGTCAACACTGCGTGTTTATCTTAAAATATACATGACTGATGCATCTCCTAGAATGAACAAATAACAAAATTTTGGTAATATACCTTTGCAGCTGCAAGAAGACGACATTCGATAAGCTACAAGCCATCCTTCACTTCTTCAGCTACGGGATGTTTTGAAATTAAAACTGAATTCCAAAAGGCAAAATCCGTCTTAAAATGGTTGCTCTTAACTACAGACAAGTGAATAGATTGCTTTCTTTTTAAACCTCAGCAGATATTTGTCATAGTTACGCACATAAAACGAAATGTTTTTATTTTCAGTACCGTTTGACAAGCATCTTTTGACTTAATTGGCTCTTACAGGACCCAGTATAATATGGATAGTTTTAATCTGGTTTTAAAACTGAGGTCTGAAACACGCGACCCGTAGAGTTACTTCCTGCGGCCCTCAAGAACACCCGGCATTAGTAAATAATTAAAAATACAATTGTTTTTCTTCCAAGCCTGCAAGTTTTGATGACAATTCGATTGTTACATCGTTTACTTTTTGCTTCCGATATTTTCACTGGCTAGCTTTTATATGAGCCGCTTTCATTGTATGAATGGATTTCAGTGTTGCGGCACTCGGGCCAATGTTATAGTCCTCGTGTGGCCATCATGGAAGGAGCGCCCGCAGAATTATTTTCGGGAGGGGGGAGAAAAACATGTAGTGGTCAGTTATTTAGTTTTACGGACATAGGCCAAAACATGTTTAAAAGTGAAATCCGGGGGAGGGACTTGCCCCCCCCCCCATCGCCCCTATATGCGGACGCCCATGACTCGTGATGATTTGAGATTGAGACCCCTATTTTAAAAAAAGGAACAAGCAGAAACCTCAGACACATCAATAATACGATTTTATCAATGTCCGAATGACTCTATTTTAGTGCGATAAATCAAACCCCCAAATCTGCGTTAATACTGACAGATGATATGTGGGTCTGATGTCACCTGTTTATTAAAATATGCAATTTTGTTGCATGCAACTCGTATGGGATAGCACCTGCGTACAGTTTAGATACTTACCGGTATTTGGTAACAGCCATAACTAGCGCGAAATTCAAAATTGCCACAAGACAGAGGGTTAAACTATTCCACATGGATTTATAACTCGTCAAAAACAGGGTTTTTGTTGAGGAAATAGTTGCTACATATCGCCAAAAGAACCCTTCAGCCGACGTTAGCTACAGCCGCTAGAAATACCGGTAAGTGTATTAAATGTTCACCGATGTTTGCAGACAAATCTCGCAGTCACATTATCCTGACACCAGGCCAACCAATCCTAACACTAACCTCTTAACGCTGAGCGCCTAGCGAGGCAGCTGTTAGTACCATTTTTGTAAGTCTTTGGTATGACTTGGCCGGGGATCGAACCCGCGACCTCCCGCATCCGAAACGGACGCTCTAACCACTAGGCCACTGGAGCTGTGTCTCGGTGCTAACCCCAACATAGATTATTATTAGCCCCATGTAGCGTATTTTGCATTATGTAGTAACACATATAGTTCTAAACCAGGTTGAACATCTACTATGTTTTTTTTTTTTTCAACGTTGTAATAACTTCATTATTGTATGTAAAGTGTTTCTGCTAGATTTGTTCTCATTCTTGATTCGCAACCAATGTAAGCATTCGAGATCCACAATGTTATTTTACCTCTCAGTATCGACTGTTAAATATGACAAGATAAAATAATAATTCACCCCAAAATAATAGTATTTTCGGTAGTAGTAGTAGTAGCAGCAGCAGCAGGAGAGTAGTATTATTGATAGTACTGGTGGTGACGGGGTTGGTTGTGGTGGTAGCAGTAGTGGAGTTTATATAAGTAATGGTAGTGTTATCTATGGAATATCAATTCCGTTCATATAATTAAGTGTCATGCGAAATCTATCGTTACGTCATATGTTCACAGCCAACTAAATCAATTCCCATAGAATGTAATGCTTACGGTTGCAAAATTACTTCCTGTTTGAGGTAAAAAAAAATAAAAAATAAACCCGAATAATCACCCTTATATCCCAAGCACAATCTCTCGGAGAGTCACGATTAAAAACGATGAAAACGACATACTGGGAGGCTTGTCGGGAATTTTGGCAAATGCGATACAAAGAAAGTGCATTCTAGGCTCAAGCATATTATTAGGCAAAATTTACTCGTACGCAATCTTCTTCGAATTTTCGAATTTGTGAATTCGAAACTTTTCATAAATACCAAGTTGCTGCAGTACGCAATACAAATTGCAATACAGTAACACTTAATGAAAACAATAAAAATAACCACTGTAACATGTACTACTTAAAAAATACATCTCTAAGTGATGATATCTAGTAAGACATCAAATGGAAGTCAAATGAATATATAAAGTTAACATAAAAATTAAACAAGTCTGCAAACACCTGAAAGCAGTCAAATTATCAGCAAATAAAAATCTGCCATTTCTAGTCCGCGTTCTAAAATTTCCACACTGCACCTTTTGCTTTATTGTTGGGAATAATTTCAAATTCAAATTTTGGAAAACAAATACGTTTCTGAAAATTAAAATTCAGGTCCACGCCTGTCAACTAACTTGAAAAATGAGTCGACCTTAATCGATATTTGGAGACAACAAAAGAAGTTAACGTGACTTAAGTACTTGGATCTGACCGACCATGTATTTCACACGGTAAACATCAGATGCGGCCGCTGTTTGTTTTGCTCTCTTTATTCTTTGATGGTAAAATATCAGTTATAAAATCAGATGTTGCATGCTTTGTTGTTTGTTCATTCTGGGCATTGGATACCCCCCAAAATTGGAGGAATTGATATATTTATAAACAAGGACTCTTGGGTACTGTTAATTTAGTGTCATTGTGAACACAGACTCTTGAGCACTGTTAATTTAGTGTTTTTACGAATAGAACATAAACATCTGAGGCAAAGTGAAGTTTATAAATTATTATTTATAACTGGAAAATATCCCCTGTTCTTGACTTGCCACCCCACCCCCAATTAATCTTTGCCCTAATAATGGTACTGTTCATCTCGTATTACATTCACATGACTCTTGTGCTAAGCGTGCATCTAGGAAAAAATACGGTTCTTGAATTAAAAATTGGAAAAATTGTGCGGTGTACAGGGGTTTGTTGGATGTAAGCAAGACCATGAAAAAAATCGAGGTACAGAAAACCGTATTGCGGTATGTAATGCCAGAACAGCAAACCGCAATATTGTACCGGTATATCGTTGCACCCATAGTGATTCAACTCCTAGTTGGCTTCTCTAGGAAGGCAGGTGATGACTTTTTTCGGTATTAACTGCTTTCCCGTGTACTTTAGAAGACTCCCCTTATGGTATTGGCCACTTTCCCGTGTACTTTATAAGTAAGACTCCCAAACCCCAGTGGTTATGGCAACAATAGAAATTTATCAAGATAGAATGGGTAACATTTCAGTCCTTTGCGATTCAAATTTGATAGTTGATATTTTAGGAAACGTAGTGTCATCATTACTCTTATTTACAAACGCATTCTCTGATGTTATTGGGGATACAATGCCAAACACAAAACGTGTCTATAAATAATGGCTTGATTTGACTTGCAAAGGTGTCATCGGGGAACGTAATAAAATATCCTAACCAATTTCAGTACCAATCCAATATTTGAAATTCTGCATATATAAAGCTCGCGGTGCAATTAGAGAGGTCAATAAGATAATGTTAAGTTCCCATGTCTCCAAATTGAACTCTCACTCGGCTATGAAATCATTATGAAATATAGCACGGGGAATCATTGGCAAAAATAAAAACAGCAATATCGGACATATCTGTACTTCTTTCACCTTTTTCAACATCAAATTTAACAACATTGTTAAAGTATTTTGACCCTCGAACTTTACTGCTCATCATAGTGGACAATGTTTTGATCTGCGATAGGTCAAAGTTTATAAATTCTATTAAACGTGAATTACACATATGCTTAAACAGAGTTTAAAAATAGTTTGAAGACAACCGATTTAAATTCTTCGCTATAGCTTACCAAGTGGAGTTCTCAATGGGCCAATTCTGTCTTGACAGTTCTCTTAACCTTGTTGTTAAAGAGACCGCACTTACAGGGTGTATTTGTAACATTAAGCTAACCTTCCTTCCGCATATTAGATACTTAAGGGACAAATATCGGTAAGATCTGGATTTAATACAATTCATGATAAAGACATATTGGGGAGCAGACATTATGGTCTTACTCGGTTAATAAGGACTTGAGTTAGATCTAAGCTTGAATATGGCTGTACGGATTAGCTTGCAAATCGTGCCAGCAGATGCTGTCTGGAATAATTTAGAATGTCCTCTTTAGAAGGCCTCTAAACTGAGGCCAAAGAAAATGAATAATCACTTTATCTTAGACCAACGAAATTATTTTCTCAGTATATTATCAGATTATCCTTTTTCTAATCCCGCATATGATGCTGATTTAGGTTGAAATACCAAAACTTGTATACTCGGGTAAAGAATTTGTTCCACCTCTTGGCACATTTGTCCTCAAATTGAAACCGACAAAATAATTAATCTTGCAAATGCTGCACAGTTCTTTGTTAGCAATTTGATTATCATCCCACCCCACCCTATAATATTTTATCTTTCCCAACTGTAAAAGTTCTCAGCCAGTTTTCTCATTTTTGTCAGAATAAATACAATAAAATCAGAAAACGTTCTAGTGGCCATACGTCCCTGTGTACAGTCGGTTCGAAAAATGGAGACAAGATTGCAAATCCCACGCTAAATTTCCAGCTGCTTATCGGATAAACCCTCCATTTTTACTGTAGACATTACAGTCATACTGAACTCTTTAAGTAACGTACATTAAAAAGTTCTATAAAATAGAAAATTTAATAACCTTTTCAGATCCCAATCCATATTAATAATCTTGCAAACCTTCATGTTGTCAATCCGTTTATGTCCCTTATCTTACAGAAACATGACCTGCGCACACATTCTGGAATAAAATGTGTTATATAGTGTGGGCTAGTTTGTCATGTTGGTATTAAAGACAATAAAAAGACATTAAAGGCTGCCAAAGCTACCTTGCAGTCTCCCCTTTTTCGAATAAAAGATTCTATATACTGACTTGAAATTCTTAATAAATAGGTAGGTCCTTTGTCAAAATATGTGGAATGAAAACTCCTCAAACAAACTTCGGAACATCAAGCCCATCCTTGGAAATTGGCACCCTCCTGAAGGGTGAGCCTCGACCAGAGGGATTACCCTACCAGGGTCCACTGACAGTGGAAAACATTCTTCTTTAGAGTATCGACCTCCACTCGATGGCACAAATCTTTTTATCTGTTAACTTAAAAAATTACCTTATATTTTAAGGATTTTTTTTAATTTGACGCTAATGTTTTATTTTACAGAATATTAACATTCTGTAATTTGTAGTATTTCATGTTTACGGATATTTGGGAAAGGTTTGTCTGCCCGAATTCTTTGTATGTACAATTTTACAACTTATTTTTAATTAGTACCATATTGCCATTACAGGTCCGGATCAAGTCGGGGGGGGGGGGGGTCCAAAGTTTCAAAGTGGCCCTGACTTTCCTCGAAGGGCACCAAAGAAAAGTCTATGTTTTTATTTAATCAAAGTGTGCATAATAACCAGTAAACTGGAGCAAGAATAAAACGATGGTCAAATTTTAAGTGACTGTACGTTTGTGTGTGTGTACGTTTTTCGTTGTTTTTTTTTAACCTTGGGGTATCTGGAACCCACCCACCCCAACCAAACCGGCCCTGCATTATTATTCTGACGTGCCGTTAACACATAATACATAAATATTCAGTGCTTAAGTCATGTCAAATTAAGCAATTCAGAAGCAAGTGGATTATCTTTCTTTTGTACGAATAAACAACACGTGAAATTGGACCTCGCCATGGTTTGACAACTGTCACAATTATCAAATTCTATAATATGTCTGTGACATATAGGGATTTTTCCACCATAATTTATTTTAAAGGCCTGTAAAAGTCACGTTTTTATTATATGTTGTACATGATTTTCAGGTCTAGTCCTGGGCCTGTAAAACTTCAAACTTCTGGCGAACAAAGTTGATCATTGATTTATCCAATTATTTTTGCATTTGACTACATTACCAATTGCCTTATTATTTTGCAGTGAACCAATTATTTCTTCAGACGTAATCACAGGCAATAAGACCACGTAATAAAGGGAAATTACCTCCGAATTATTGACCTGTGCGATAACACGCTCGTAACTGATACTTAGAACTCTTTGCTAAGTAACTGAGTCGGGCCACAAGCGCTCAGTGAAACTGATGTATCTATCAACAGACGCCCGTTCCTTTTCTCTTTATTTCCGAGCCTTGGCTAATTTTTGCATAAGGGAATGTGCGCATTCTTCGCGTGTGTAAGGGAAGTGTTTTTGCTGGCGATGAGTATTCATTTTTTGTAATGTATTTAAGAGTAATTAATTTATATAAGAAAAAAAATGTGGTCTTTTTTTCTTGCTTAGAGTCTTATTCTGAATATTTCATTATCTGCTGCATTTATTACTATGGAGTAGATCGTGAGAAATCGGAAATAGAAAACCGGAATCGAAAGTTGTTTTTACTTATAGGGGGTATTTTGGTTTGTTTAGGGTTTTTTGTTTGTTTGTTTTGTTTTGTTTGTTTTTTGTTTTTATGGGTTTTTGTTCTTTTTTTGGTTTTGCGTTTTTTAGGGGTGGGGGTGGGGAGGTTGTTACCTAGACAACTGTGCAGAGGACAAGCGCTACTACAATAGCTCTCTTCGCAACTCGGGCTGGACTGGTTATTACATGAAAATAACATGAAATAGGCAAAACTTATAAGCGAGCTGCGGCGTATTGTGTCCAGTGTGGGTGGGTACTACGTTTGTGTACAGTAATGTTCCTGACTTAGTAGAAACATTTCGTGATGGTGTTTCTGAAATGTAATTAAGAGTGCAAATCTAATACATTTGTAATGGTGAATAAGTTAATGACCAAAAGAATAACTTATGATGAATGTTACGAGCACTTAAAAGATTTCTTCTTTCTTTCCATAGTTGAGCATGCGCAGAGCATTCAATGATAATGTCTGAGACTTTAGGTACTTCCGGTGCCCTGTTTCGACGCTACGGGAAGGAAACCTATTGATGTACTTATTAGATCAATGAGGTAGCATTTTTGATATCTATTATCAATGGTAAATGGACAAAACCATCTAGACTTCTTTATCAAATACATTTTTTTTTTACAAGGCCAATGCTGACGCTAATATCTATAAATGGATGGATAGCATAAAGAACACTCTGAGAACTGTTGGTAGACCGGACCGCCTGTATTATGAATTTATTAGTAATCCAAAACGAACAAAACGCATGATAACAGAAACTTTGAAAAATTGTCTATAGGTAAAGTTTGTACATACCTTGTTTAACATATTCGCGTTGTCTTAAGAGATCGTTTAGCTTGCTATGAATCGTACATGTTCTAGTACAATTACCTCTGTTGGGAAACATCTATGATAATATGATATAGGTGAACATAGTTGCGAGCGAAGTTTAATAGAATTCAGGGTGGTTTGCACCGAAACAAGAAAATCCCAGTCAAGGGGATTACATAGACTCCAGGGGAGACAAATAATGTAACCCCGCATCTGGGATTTCCTTGTCATGGTACAAACTCCGACATAGACTGTTTTCTCACTCAGTTTTTTCCACAATCAAATTAAAATAACATTGCATTTTGGCAATATAG
>JAECUM010022119.1:0-37260 GCA_016617855.1 Megalonaias nervosa | reverse complement strand
GATGTCCATTTATCCTCAAAGAAACTTCAGTAACCCCAAGCGTGTCAAACACCATTGGATTTCGTTAATGAGAATCTACTCTGGCATTTTCCTGAAACACGATGAATATATGTCGTGGTGCTGACACCCCCTGCTGTGATGCTATATGCCATGTAAATAACCCAACAACGTTACTTTGAATACTATCTGTGGTCATCGTCAACCATGATAATATTGGTTTACCACCTTGACTCATGAAATAGAGTAACTGTTGTTCTTCAACGATCGATGGAGTCATTACTGGCATCCACAATGAAAGTTTTGTCAGCGTTATTTTACCTGCATCAACGCCAGCAGCACGCCCTATTGCATCATTGTCGGTGGCTTTTCTGACAAGTACAACTGTGTGTTTAGCACCAAATATAACTTTTCTAACATTTCTGCAGAATCCAAATATGTGTGATAGTGGAATCGCGCATGAGAACTCGTCCTCGCTGTTCGACGTGATGCAAATCCCAAGCTGAAGTTTTCGTTCATTGATGCAACTTTAGTTCCAGCTGCATTCATTGTTACGTTTCTGCTTTCTGGATAATCAGTTGTATCCTTTGCAAACATCATTGATGGACCAGATGATCTCGAGTAATCATCGGAGTATCTTGCAAGGCCAAGTATTGTCGTTGCAACGTCGACGTTTTCCAGGCATGATTCTATAATATTTCCATCAGTGATGTATGTGGCACTGTTAAATAATGCCATGATGCCATTATTAACAAAACCAACTCGATCACCAATTCCGTAATTTGTGTCATCTGCTTTGACGAGTCTACCTTCGATCTCAATGAATGCCTCAGCGGGTAAGAAATATCTGCTTGTATCCTGCACATGTAATTCGATTCTTCCACGTGCGTTAGGTACACGTGCGTCATAAGAATAATACTGATAACCGCGCACAGACTCATCCTTGAGTACTGGTGCGTCCATGTCGAATGCGGAATCAGATACACGTTTAAACATCTTTATTATATTTGTTATCGTCTAACACGAAGACCACTCCCTGCTATTAAACTTGCAGTTATATTTTTTTCTTTCTCAACACCATTAGTGTTGGCAGCCAACTTTGCTAATTTTTTATTTGCAGCCTGATTTATTATTTTGCTGACATTTGCAGGCATAACTTCAGTGCTGGGTAATTTTACTGATTGCGGTTTTTGTCGTATTAATCGTGCTAGTCTATCCCGGATTGCCGAAAACGCTTTCCCGGCAACATCACCAACAGCACCAATACCTTTTTCACGAACAACGTCAATAGCTTTCATACTCAGTTGCTTTACAATCGGTATTGCTTTTGGGGCTAACCTTCTGAATAAACCCTGAACAACATCGCCGAGTCCAACACCGTAGATCGCTTTATAACTAGGTAATCTCGAATTTATCACCCTGATCATGGCCGGGCCACGTTGAGCATTATGTATGATCATCTTAATTTTAGTTATTTTATCTAATTAATCACTATGGTAATAACCATCGACAAGTTCATCAATGAGAGCCCGGTAAACACTAATATCCATAATACCGCCTGTGAATAATCGTTGACAAATCGCAATTGCCTCATTGATGATTTCCGGGGAGTTATTGCCGGCGCGTTTTCCTCCCAGGAGAACTTCAAGTCTGTTTACGTCGGCGATAATGTTATCGGGACAAGTAACAAGGCCACTTCCCCTGGTATCTGTACCAGGAGTAACAAAACCACTTCCAGTTACGTCTGTGGGGAATCTACGTAATTTTCGCATTAATAATCGTTTTGTATCTAGCCGATCTTCTAGTTGATCTTTAGCAAGCTTTAATAATGATCGCAATTCATTGCGTTTTTCTTTTGTTGTTGCTTCTCCCATTTGATCTAGATAATCTTGTATTTTTTCGCACTAACTGTTCTTCTTCTAGTATTTCATCTAGTCTTTCTTGCATCCTTCATTCTTCTTCTTGCATCATTCGTTTTTCTTGTGTCAATTGTTCTGATCTCTGCAGTAATAGTATTTGTTGTTCTCGTCGCTGCTGCTCATCTTCTTCTTGCATTAATCGTGCTTGTTGTTGTTGTTGTTTTGTTTCCTGCTCTTGTAGTTCTTGCAGTACTTGTGTTTCTTGATCTTCTTCTGAGCTAGTTGGTGCTTGTTCTATTTGTTGTTTAAATTTAGCAAAATTTCATCGCCGGATTTAATACGCGCAGTATTATTAGCAATACAATATTCACTTGAAATCATATTGTTGCGTTGTATTTTTTTTTAACGTGTTCTGGCTTTACATATTTTTCTCTTTCATCAAATTCATATTTGGCAATATTTATTATTTAATTTGGATCTTTGATTGCGGCAATACCTTCAAGGGTAAATTTATCTGTGAGATTACTTACAGACGTCGATGACGGTTTTGGTACTGGTTGTTTTGGTTTTACTACTAGTTTTGGTGGAAGCCGTTGTTGCTGTTGTATTTGCTGTAACTCATCATAAAATTGATTTATTGATTCTTTGAATGACATCCATATTGGGTCGTTGCTTCGAACCTGATTAATACCGTAGTATATACGAAATAGCAATCTGTGCCAATTATCACGACCTATAGTTTTTTAGCATGATCAGGTTTTACAATTTTACCTCGGTTTTCAAAACCTGACACGGCAAGCGCAGCCAAATCACCTACATGTTTAACTTTTTATATTTATTCAATGCTAGATTCAAAAAATGTATTAATTATTTCAGATTTTTTCAGCTTTGGTTGTATTTCAGCGCGAGCTTCAGATATTTCTTGGACTGGCTGAGAAGCAACTATTTCACCTGGAAGTTGTCTTAGAATCTTATTTGTTTCCTTAGTCCGCCTTGCTATCTTCTCAGTTGCTTCAGCGGTTTTCTCCAGCGTGGGAAGAAGACCTTTGGTAGCCTTTGTACCTTCTTCGGTAGCCTTCGTGACCGGTTTAAATAGCTGTTCTGTACTTTCTGTAAATTCTTCCTGTGTTTGTTGACGTTATTGTAGTTGTTGTTTGACAGAATCTCGGAGTGGTAGATATTTCTTAATTAATCTAGTCGCTCTCGAGCTAGTCTAGCTGTGTATGATTCTTTACCAAGGCACATGATATAGTTATAATAATGATTTAATTACAGCAGCAGAGAGGGTGAACGACTAACAGTGAGTTTCCGACGAGCAAACGAACACGCGTAAAAAAATGAAAATAAAACGTCAGCGATAAAGTAACAAAATGAGCTAACACAATTTAGAGAGACTCTCGGTCGGTTAGAGGCTTCAGTTTGGCGTTGTTGACCTTGTATTTCATTTTCGTAGGAACTTTTATTTTGAGAAAATAACGGACAACCAATTAGAGTTTGTTCACCCTCTCTGCTGCTTGGCTATAGCGTCGATTTCATTAACGATTACCTAACTCGAGGACCTATCAAGGAAATCATCATCGTCTAAAGACAAAATAGGGATGGCTGAGAAACCATCCCCTTCAACAAGACTACTGAGGTTTTTATTTTATATTTCACACAAAATTGTACTATACCTAACATTCACAAAAGATTTTACACAGCCACTTGTCGAGGTATTGTTAACGTCTCAGCTTTTGCTATTATATAACTCTTCATCATCATGACAGAGCAAATATAAATTTAACCTTACCACTGATGAGAGAGCCAGGTTCTAGCATGTTGATAAAATGTCAATGTGAGACTATTGATTTATCGACATAACACTTTTTATTATCTCATCATCAGCTGTGATCTTTGTGTATTTCTCTTGTGATACTGGATTGTAAAGATTATCAATAGCATCAGAAAGTGAATCTGTAACCCAAGCAAGCTTGCTAAAATACTCTGAATTTTCTGAGCGAACCATTGACAACTTTATCTTTTTTCTGCTTTTGAAATACGTTCTGCACTTTTCATTGTCAAGCATAATTGTCATATGCTTGCCCTGGAAAAGAATTCTTTTCATCTTTAACGTGGTATCTTCCACTGTAATATCTTCCATATTTCATATTTCACACAAAATTTACTGAATATCGTTTTTCGTATTTCGCAACTCTATTCGGTATCATATCTACGAGTAAATCGTCTTTGACTCGCAGTTCCTGTATCAGATCTAACATAATAAACTTTTCACCTCTGAGATACGCTCGAAGTTGATTAAGAATTTTATTGTAGAGGTCGCTATTACTATTTTACAAGAAGTATTTTTATTCTCGAATTTGGGCTCAATCTTTTTGTTTATTGCTGATAATACAATAGCTGCCCCTGACACTTTCAGGAGTAATGGATTTCCTAATCCTCCTGTTGATGCGATTCCAGTTGTTGTTAGTAACATTGGAATGGAATTCATCACGCCTATTATTTTATTATAATATTTCCTGGCAGGTCTGACGCAGTAAAGTTTTTTATGATAGTACTTGTATTATTTGATCAGCTCGTCCCTGTCATCGTCTGAGAGACCTGATGAAATATGACTGAAATCAATAATTTCTTTTCTTTTTTTTGTCATTATAAAACTTTCAGTTATTATTTCAATTGATGTAGTAAAGGATATTTCAGCAGAAGCCTTATCAACCAGAGCACGAAATTTACTATTAACAGGGTCAGCAAGAAAATCTCTGTACTTATATACACTTCAGATGAGATATCATTATATCTGATATCTGTTAAAACTTTACAATCTGAGGACTAAAATAGAGGATCAAAATTTGTTGGTATTTCAGTAATATCATTGACTCTAACAAGATAAATATCTTTTGTTTCATCGAAATAACTAACAACATAATATAACTGTCCTAGTTTAAAATTTTTAAGTACTAGATATTGCCTAAGAATTATATATGCTGTTTCAAAACTCAAAAACCGCGAATATCTGCCTGTTCTATATTTATTCGTTGACGGGCAGATTTAGGTATCCGGCAATCAGCTCTTTGATATTTCTGTACTTTGGATCTGTCAGTAACTTTCCGGCTTCTTTTTTTATAGTTGGTTAAAGTAATTTTTTAGAACTATCATGCGCGTCATCATCTTCATCAATACTAGGTTCTAAAGTTGTAATATCGTCAAGCTCCTGATAAAATATGTCTCGTTCAACATCATCATGTGACTCAATCCTATGCCCAATATCTGATACTGCGTTTAGTGCAGCATTAATGTGATATAAGTTATAATTTTTTAACGCCGGTGAGAGAGTCTATTAGAACTAGATGTGCTGTTGTTAGCAGGTGAGTATCAGCACCATTATCTACCTTTTCCAACAACGTATTTTTATCAGAATAGTCTATGCCTAGCAAACGAAATATTCGACGTTTAACAAATGTATCTTTGAGCTTACGATTTGTAAGAAACTTGTATTTTCTTGTTTAAGCTAGCTTATCAAGCTCATCATAAATCTTAGTCAGCCGCTCTTGCTCTGGTTTTTTACTATCATGATATTTCGTTTTTACAAGGTTAGATTTGTCGATCGTCAAAATATTTTCTTTATTTAGCTCAATCAACGTATTGATCAAGAACTTTTCAATTTTGTTTGTTCTCATTTAAACCGGGTGAATCTACAGTTAAGTTTTTCATTCGAGCAATTATATGTATCGCTCTTGCTTCCCCATCACTCTCTGGGTTTAGCGAATCAACATCAGTTATTTCGATCTCCGTTTTCGGGTTTAGTACAGCGCTGTAAAACTCGTTTGCGACTCTGATCGATGAAGGATCAACATACATTATATATTACAATCACATTAAATCGTCAAGTGTATATATCTGAAGCATCGTCAAACCTGGATAAGGACCCTCAGCTCTGAAAATATAACTCCGGAAATACAGGTACTTGTCTGTGGATACAGCAGTATTAAGTGTAAATTGCTGAGAAGTACTAACATAACATTCGATACTGTATGCAGATTAGTCAATCTAAAATTATCATTCGATCCTTCTAATTGCCAGTTATAAATTCTTCCGACATTAGCATTTAGTCGACCTCGTAGTTGAAATTTCCATATCGCAATTGCCTCTGGACACTGTATTTTCATTTTAAAGCCACTTATTTCTCCGTTTGTGATCCACTCCAAGCCGCCAGTTACAGGGTTGTTAAACGCAAACGCATAACTTTGACTATTTTCCGGAATATGTGTTGATGCAGATGCAATAAAACCCCAACGATTATTAACAGCATCAGCGAGATGTAGAATATAGCCGACATAACTTTTAACCCGTTTTGAACTACCACCAATCTCAAGCAATTGGGTAATACTGTCAACGTACTGATTATTCACAAGATAGGATGAAGCAACAGGTACATACGTAAAGTTATCTTATTGTCAACCATATCGATCCCACCTGTAATTGTGCCTCCTGTTTCTTTTTAGAAAAGCGGCATCCGCAGCAGTAATTTTACTTGCTGTCTCAGTGTCAACGTACTGTTTATTTGTAAGATCAAATGGGACGACTGGACTACAAGTTGTTGTTATTTTATTAACGTCTATATCTAACGTACCTGTCATCATATCACAGGAGTTTGCTACTCGTGATGTAATATTCCCTGCTATAATATCGTCGACGTAATTTTTATTTCTTAAATCTGATTTTGTTGATGGAATTGCCGTAGTTGTTATCTTGTTCGATTCCATGTCTAGATTTCCCACCATATTATCACCGGATCTTATCACAAAGTTGTCTCTGACAAACTTTACATTTGTTACAAAATCTTTACTGGTCAACGTTGTATTATCGAGTTGAGTATTAAGTATTAATTTTCCGCTCATATCTATATTCTCAGCCATCGTTCTACCAGTTATTTGCAACTTGTTATTATCGACCGCGCTAAGTTGTGCATAACTTACTGCTTGTTTGTTATTTACGTCAGAAAGAGGGTATTCGGTTTCTAGACTTTTTTCTTCTACTCATATTGATCTTTCCAGTCATTTTTCCACCTCTCAAAGATAACTTCCTATTTTCAATCGTCTTAAGTTGGGCAAAACGTAATATTTATGTATTATCTACGTTGATTGGTGGAAATGTTTTAAGGTCTAGCACTCGCTGACCTGACATACTTAAATTATTTGTCATTGTATCTCCAGATTTGTTAATGTAATTCGTTAAATCTACGTCAGCAGAAGTGGTTCTTGTTTTTTCTTCTGTTGAGCTGTCAATTAACGTACCAAATTTTGTGTAATACCTAATTTTTATTCCTACCGAGCGATAAAATTTTGTGAATACCTATAATGGAATGAAAATAACTAACTTTGATACCGAGCGATTAATAAAACATCAACACAACGACGACCTACATAATTGTCAATGTCTGATGGTAGGATGAACTGGATCAGGAAAAACTAACCTGCTGATGAATCTATTACTGAACGACCTCTTCAACTACAATCGAGTTTATATTTACACTATCGATCAACAGCAGGATAAATATGAGCTGCTTAGTGAATATAACGGAAAACTGAAAAATGAATAACATAAAATCTCATTTTTCATTGTCGCGCAACAGTAAATGTAATGAAGTCTATCTGGCACAAGGTTGTTGTAACGTTGATCGATTTATCAGGCGAAATATAGGTTGTTTTGTATTATCTGCTGGACTCAACACCATTGACGTACAAAATATAGCATGGGAACAGTGCGGATATATATTAAAAGATAAATTTGCTGAGCTTTATCATAACGCTACTGGCCAAGGAAATCATAATTTCTTTTTATTTGATAAGCTAGCACGAGATCGAAATCGCATGTTCAGATATGTTATAGACTAGTTTTTAGATTGTGAAAAATAATCTAACAGATACTTATAAAAATGGATGCAAAACGAATAGAGCTTCTAAAGAAATTTGTTGTAACGAGAGCCGCGTTTAAGAAAAGGGTTAAGTAGGAACGTCATGGTCAACAACAGACATCAGAAGAAACTGCTAGACTTTTTAGACCTGTGACTTAAGCTGTACTTGGCAAACAGCCAGATTTTTCTGATTCATCACCAGAAAGATGTCAAAAATTATTGGAGAAAGGGCTACTTGGTATAGTTGAAGGACAGAAGAAAGTTATTGAAAAAATAGGAGACCCTAGTACGCTACAAGAAGAGGTAAAAATCAATACAAAGTCAGGAAGTATTATGAAGGAAACAAAAACTTATTACTGATATCCTGGTCACAAAGATGTCAGAGGAGGATCAAATTAGGTTTTATAAAAAAAATCTGCGAGAGAACCAATATCTAGAAGATTGCAACAATTTTTGGACAGATTATATTCCTAGAGAACAACATGACGTTTATCAAGTTCGCGAATGGCCAGCAGATAAATACAATAATTTTATTGATAATCTGGTAAATATTCGAAATATAGGATTTCAAGCTGGAAAAAATATTGACAAAGCACAAAATGAAGCACGTGATCAAATGCGTGCTGGAATTATCGCTGGTGTTATGCTGTATACTGCTAACAAGTACAGAACTTGAAAATTTCCATATAAATGGACATTAATTATCAACTACATTACTACTTGATTCATCACAGACTATAGCGGACAGTGCAAACTTCTCTGTTATTTATAACCCACCAATCGAATTTAACAGCGATAATCAATACGAAATAGGACAAGTATCAACTACTGCTTGGCATTCAATGGCAAATGTGAAAACTAATGTTAATGATGATTTTACATTCGGAGTAAGAACAGGAGATGTTATCGATTGGAATTCTGTTAAGATAAACAAGACGCCTACAACGTTACAGATCTCAATAAAACAATAAAATATCTTATAACCGCTAGTACCATTCCAAACTATAATACATTACAATCAAGAATAACACTTAAAAATAACTTGTTCATTGACCTCAGCAAACAAAATACAATCGGATCATTACTCGGATTTAATAAACAACAGTATGGATCTGCAACAGTTGCAACAATACATTATAATAGTGAATCAGTTGTCGACGTCACAGAAATAAATACGATTTTGATAAACTTCTCTATTGCAACTGGATCGTATTCAGCACGAGGTAGCCAAGGACAAACTATTTATTCATTTAGTCCTGATGCCCCACCAGGATCGCTAATGCAAGTAAATCCAAGACAGATAATCTACTTTCCTTTTAGTGTTTTTTGAAAATCAAATCTCGTCTATCACAATGACGATGACTGGTCAATCAGATCGACAGCTCGATATCAACAATGAAATTGTGACATATTATCTGCATCTGCAGTCTGTTTAACCGATCACAGTGAGCTAGCTCACCACAGCTAGCTAGCTAGCTCACCGGGATAAATTTTATCAGACAGATTTGTATAAGAAAATGAAACAACGAAAGATTTATCGCAGAAAAATCGTGTAAGGTTTCTTTGGAAATATATTCTCTAAAATAATTGAAAATGTACCTGGAATTGCAAACAAAGTAGCACCAATTGCATTAGACGCATCAAAAGCTTTTTCCACAGGAGTCGCATCTGCAGCATGTACAGCTGTCGGACAAAAGATTGCTGATAAAATCAAGGGCCGAATGCCTTTCACTTTGCCAAGTGCACCTATCGCAAGCGATAGGGATATAAAACAAGTAATTTCTAAAATTTCACCAATATCAGAAACCGCACGAGCTATGATAACTACAACAATAAACTGTTATCTCCGCCAGGCGAAGAAAATATCAGAAAATAAGTAACTAAAACTAGACCATGTCCAGGTATTGCCGCATTTTAGTGGGTTGCTTTTACAATCTCAAACCGCAGAGCGATTTGCGACTTTATCCAACAATTACAAATAAAAACTTTTTATCAAAAATTACCCTGACCTGACCGAGGAAATAACAACAGATAACTCAACAACAGAATTTGAATATGTTGAGTATCTCGTGAAAATTCAAATGAGCCTAACAAAATAGGTATACGAACCTTTACCACACGAGATGAAGATGTGTTTTGTTGCCGCATGAAGCCGCACTTGAGGTACGAGAAAGTATAAGAACATCAGCAGGTAGTAATATTGCTGCTGGTACTCAAGAATCACTAGCGAATAACGGTTGGAGTTTGTTCAAAAGTGCCAGGTATCTGCTTACCAATCAAACAGTAGAAGATATTTCTATGCACTTGCCAGTAGCAAGTACTATTCTTAACGTAGTTTCGTTCAGCGATGACTACTCACGATCTGTTGCAACAAATATGCTGTGGTTAAAAGATACTGGAACTGGAACTGCTGTTTCAAAAGAATTTACTTATCTTAATGAAACTGCTGCTGAAGTTGATGACCAGAGCAGTTTTAGTAAGAGATTTTCTTATCACAAACGCTTTATCACTTGTAATTACTGCACCAGCTGCAGCTGCAAATGCTGATGTTACAAGGACATCTCTGATAAAAGCTTGTAATTTTCTTGGAATTACTGCACCAGGTGCTGCAGCTGATTTAACTGCAATGTTAGCCATCGTAAACAGGATAATAAGTAAAATAAATATTATAAATGGAGAGTATAACGAAGGTTATGTTAAACGACTAAAATTTATAGATAGCTCAAATTAAATAACAATGATGCTTCCATTTAGCACAATCTTTGGGTTTTGCCGCGACTATAATAAGGTATTTCATGGGATAAAACATACATTTATACTTGACCGAGCTGATCAAAACGATTGTCTGATGAAAGCTGCAGGTATTGATGACGCACACGACTAACTTTATGGATGCCACGAGCCGTTCCAACTATTTACAAAACAATCGAACTTGAGGCGATGTTAACACGTTTACCAAGAAATTGTATTTTATGCAAAACAAGATTTATCAAACAACAATACCAGATTCGACTGATAACACATGGCGAATAACAACAGAGCCAAGCGAACAGTTACCAAGACATATATTTACTGTGTTTCAATAACAGAATAGACGTGGAGATCAGCTTCAAACAATTCTGTTTTTGATAGTCCATATGTCAGACGAATATTTGTCAGAATAAATTCTAAACAGTATCCAGAACGAGCGATCGAATGTAACTTTGCAGCTAATTCTGCAGCATTAGCTGACAGAAATGTGTCTCGTGCTTACATGTATTTTATGGAATCAATGCAATCGTATCAGGAAGCTGACAGTGGATCTCCAGTTTCAATCGAAGAGTTTTTGAAACTTTGTCCGATATTTCATTTTGACGTTAGTAATCATAGCGAACAAGCTATTGGATCGACGTCAGATACTGAGGTTACATGCACACTTGGACCAATTCCAGCTGTTAATTATTACGCTTATGCGCTAATTGTATCAGATAAATTCTTGACAATTGATGCTACCAAGGGCAGAATGACTGTCCAGGTATAAATACCTAATATAAATATGAGCGGTACGATTTTATCAAACAAAAATAAAATACAATGGAATATATTATACATGAGATAAACTTATCACCAGGACAAAGTTCAAAAACTAACACACTCTATCATTAAACGACAGTCAGTTTCATTGAAGATAGATTTCGGAACGCTTGGTGTTCGGCCAGCAAAACTGATGCTAACACAAAGGCAAATCAATACAATACTATTGCGCAAGCCATTTATTTTAAACTAATCAGAAGCGCAAGTTACTACAATGGCTCGAAATAAAGAAATAAGCGGTGGTTTTCTGGGACCAGTACTAACAATTATTGTAAAAACGGTACTACCAAAATTATTAGTAGTACTCGGTACATTGGGAATAGCTGCAGCTTCAGGGGCCATATCCGGAGCAACTGAAAAAGGATGTTTCCGGTGACTGTATCAAACAGTTAGTAATCTAGTGATTTCGTCTAACAATCATAAAAAAATGCCCGAAACTCGAAGTGTTCGGAAACGTAAAACAGCAACGAAACCTAAAGCAACTAAAATAAAGAGTACCTCAAAGACAACGAACCGAAAAGTGGTCCAAGGTGGATTCATTGGGCCGTTGCTAGCAGGAATATCGAGAAGTTTACTTCCGAATGTGCTGGGGATATGGCGGGAGAGGACTGCTACCTGGTACCCGCCGTTGAATAACTTTGAGATTCCAGATAAACTGAAAGATATCAACGGATTTCAAGGAGTATTTTCAAAAGACGAGTATCTCTTCAACCCGGAGAGCTTCGCTCTCTACCAACAGCTGCAGCAAGCTGTGTAATAAATATTCAGAATTTCATCGATGGATCTGGTACGCATTGGTTAGCTCTTTATAAAAAATAATTATTTTGATTCGTTTGGTCTACCTCTGAGTGATGTTATCAAACAGTACGTGCAATCCTCCAAGTACAAAAAATAAACTACTCTTCTAATCAACTTAAGCCAGTTGGAACTGTAGCTTGTGGGTATTACTGCGTTGTATTTATCAAACAAATGTCCCAGTCCGCTGGCGGACCGGGTGATTTTTTAAAAATTTATATTACAATTTACGCCTAAACCAAGCTTGGAAACGACAAAATTGCTATTTTATCTAACAAGTAAATATAAAAATGACTAAATATTGCCTGAAGTGCAGAAGTAAAACAAAAAACAAATGAAACTTTGGAAACAACTAGCAATAATAGACTAATGCTGAAAAGTATATGTGCTACCTGCGGAAAAATAAAGAGCATGTTTCTTAAGCAAGCTAAATTGAGTGACTCACTACGTGGAGGAATGCCAAGAATTCCTGATGTTATTCTAATCGACGATTAAATTATATTAAAAAAATGCAGAGCCAGTTTGCAGGCAAATCGTGTAAATGTAAAGCTGACAATGATTTGTGTATAGAGCAGGATAATAATAACTTACTGACAGTGTTCTAATGAACAACTGTAATCGGATCCAGCTTAGATATTCACAAGTTAATTGTAAACTGCCTAAACCCAGCTAAGGTTGGACATTGCCATTTCACAAGTACACAGGTCCATGGAACCCGCTCGATAAACAACATGATGAAAATGACAAGCCAATTCCGGGAGAAGAGCCGTACAATCAGGTCGATGAAATCGCAATGCGGCATGACATATGTTACCGTGACAACGAAAACGATAAACACGGTTGTAATAGTATTATGCTTGATGAGCTAAGAGATATGAAACCTAGTGGAATACGAGAGTGAATTGATCGTAAGCTAGTACAAGGTATCATTGAAGCAATATATAAAATTGGGCTTGGAAAGTCCCGGCTTGGTAAGGCGCAACCGCCTCAACCCCCGCTCGAAGATGACGGAGTGCAAAGCACTCTCGCACATGAACTTCATAAACCTAAAAAAAAAAAGTTTCCTTGACGAAAGGTCTTCTCAAATTCAGTTGATGAAATTTGGGCGATAGATCTAGCTGATATGTCAAACATTTCACAGTACAACGACAGCAAAAGGTACCTGATAAACGTAGTTGATATTTTTAGTAAATACTCGTTCAGCGTACATGTTGCAGATAAAACAGGAAAAATACAACTTATGCGATGCGAGGCATTATAATCAAAACGAAAAGATAACCAAATAAAATTTAGACTGATCACGGGGCGGAATTTTTGAATAACCAATTCGTGGAGTTTCTGGAACAAAATAAAATCAGCAAATACATCACTGGGAATTGGGGGAAAAAGTGTTATTGTCGAGAGAAAAGATCTATAAGCCACTCACAGCTAAAAGAAACCCCTAACAGATACGCTAATGATCTGCCAAAGATTGTATCGGATTACAATAACACGAAACATAAAACACTTGGAATGTCGCGCTGTTGTTAGTGCGGAGTGCTCAAACTCTCCCATCAGGTTAAAAATCTTAACAAACAGTAAATCAAATTTTATATTTTTTTGACGACCATAAACTTCTAGCTGTCCACGATTCATGAACGGCTTTAACATCTCTCAAAATATCTGATGCTAAGAGATAGTAAAATTAAACTTTTTAAAATCTTTTTAGCAAGAAAATATTTTACATTGTACCGTGATTTTCCTGCTACATAAACTTGTTCATCCTGGGGTATTATGATTGGTTCATCAGCAAATTTATCCTCTACGACAGGAAATAGATAAGTTTCTAGATCAAAAATCGAGATGCTTTGCATCTTGACTGCCAGCAGTTTTTAGATTCTCAGAATCCTGATGTAATTTACACTTCCAGAGCTTGCATTCTGCAGTATCACGATCGATATCAAAGTAAAGTTCTGACAATATTTTCGCGAACAACAAAGTTGTTTGTGAAATCTCTTATACAAAGACTTTCATCTAATTACTGTAATAAAAATGTCAGATGAAATCAGACGCATCGTCAGAGCTAAAATCTTAAATATGAACCTGTTGTTCGATGCCATCAAGCTATTTATGAGCAATGAAAAAAAAAATATGAGAATTGTACCGTTAAATAATGTGTTCCTAACAGATTCGAGGTATCAGATATTGAGAAATATAAAAGAAAATATTTGTCCGATATGACAGGGATACTGTTATGAAGTGGGCTCACTGTTTTCTGACAATGAAAGATCTGAGAAATATCCTGAAAATTGATATGTGAATAAACTGCTAGCAGTGGAGTGCAAAGCACTCTACTTTTATGCTGATTATTAAGTTAATATGGTGATACGCGGCGACAGCAACGTTATAGCAGAACAGATAAAAAAAATAATTTTATCTTGCTAAGCAATGCTTAGGTCGATACGGCAAGTTCCTAGACGAATAAGATAAGGAAACTTAAAACAAAAATATTGATTTTTGTCTGACAAGCAGCGACGTGGCATAGATATTAAACAACAGGTGATTCATATTGAAAGAAGATTCTGACATTATATAATTTTGTAATAACATCAGCGACATGTCTGATTGATGCTACACAAATATCACAATATTTTGCAGCTGAAGAAATAGAAGGAAGTATTTTCTTCTTTTGTCTCCAAGTTAATTGATATCACTGGAAGAGCTGGTTTAAAATTAATCTTACCTCCCTTACCTCGTCGTCCGTTTTCTTGTGTAACAAGGTCCAAGTTATCGAGACAGTTATCGATTTTAATAATATTAAGATGATCAATCACAAATCCACTAGGAATCTGACCATTAAAAATGTCAAATACAAGCCTGTGTGAGGAATATATAACATAATCATTGTTAGTTCCACGGATCATTGCACTTAAGTAACCGTGATTTCCAAGAATTCCAACAATTTTATTTTTGTTTTAATATTTCTGATAATTCCTCTGTCGTTGGCCTGGTACAGATCATAGACAGGATGCGATTGAAACTCGTTCTGTAATGACAATGTTATTGTCTGTTACACTGCTATTCACATGATAAACTCGCATCCCCATTAGAATCTCATCACAGAACAGCGTATAAATAATGTCGCGTAAAAACATTTCCTTATGCCCTACATCATCTTTATATCTCACTCGAAATATATAACCAGCTGGAGTTAAAACTCCGATCAATTTTTTGTTCGAATGTTTATCACAACGCCAAGTTCGTTGCCAGCAAACAAATTATATCTACGATGAACCCAGAATATTTCCTGACATCTCGCAAAATCGTTGAGATAATAATAGGTATCTGATATAAACTCTCCACTGTACACTATTCTGTTTTTCAAATCTCTAATTAACATTTTCATATCGTACTATTAGATAAATATAAAATAGTAGATATATGATGTCGAAACCTGCTGATATCATAAAGAAAAGATTGTCTCAACAGAAAGTTATCAGTCTAAAAAAAATTGCAACTGCAATTCCTGGATTCGGAAACAGCTGGAGATGTGATAATAAACATTTACAAGTAAATTTCTCTGCCAAACATTTGCATAATCTACTTTGCCAACAATTAAATCCGAGCTTGCCGCGTACAAGGGTCTGAAAATAATAGTACAATTTCGTGTTCAGTTTTCTAAACTAAATAATTCTTCCGGGATTCAAAAATCACGGCAGCTTGCGTCTCAACAGCAACGCGAGGAATTTACTGTTCCTTATATCGCATCTAGATCTCGTCGAATTTTAACTGGGACAGATTTAATGTCATTGTCAGAATAATATATTTCAGGAAATATGGAAGAAAATCGATGAGTACACAGCATCTGGTTCGGGCTGGAGATTTGATAAAATAAGAAAAATATTATTTCACACTATGAAATATAATCTATTGCGAGGTAGCTTATATGTCGAGCTACCAACTAAAATTAAAAAATCTCGAAATGTTGTACAAATGTCAGAAATAGTGACAAACATGTTTCCAATGGGCAATGTTTATCAGCGTTATTTCCAGCACGAGATCATCCTTATCGACTATCAAATTATATTTGTCATGCTAACAATCTAAACTTTAGCGGAATTGACTTTCATGTTGCTGAGAATCAAATTCCAAACTTTTAAAAACAGAACAATCTCCTGTTAACAGGAGGTATGAATGTATTTGGTGTCGATGATGAATCGCAAAGATATACCAGCGCATCACAAACAACAGTATATTTATTGTTTTATACAAATCATTACGCGTGGATAAAAATCTTTAACGGGGTAGTCGGAGGTCAGTATAACAAGCATAAAGAAAAGAAATATTTCTGTCAGATGCTTGCATGGTTGTAAGTCTCAGCAGGTACTTGATCGACATCTCGAATATTGCTCTGACGTGCAGCGGATATCTATGCCTGGCGAAGATGAAAAGATATTGCAATTTACAAATTACAGACACAAGATAAAAGTGTCTTTTGTTAATTACACAGATTTCGAGGCTATTTTACTTCCAGTGCTAGGAGCAGAAAATGACCCTAATAAATCATCGACAACAAAAATTCAAGAACATATTCCTCGTGGAGTAGCATATACAGTTGTCTGTGCTGCTGATAAACGTTTATCAAGATCAACAACCTACATGGCTATGCCATGTCCGAGTCTATGTCGGTTGGTGGTTTCAGATGGATCAGTGAAAAACAGTTTTTGATGAAAGTGATAAAACTATACTGGATGATATTAGTTATTTTATTGAGGTTGATCTTGACTATCCTGTTGAGCTTCATGATAAGCATAATGATTATCCATTTTGTCCAGGATCACTGCTGATCGACTACAGTTTATTATCAGAAAAACAGCAAAATTATTCACAGTGTAAATCTATCGTAAACAAACTAGTTCCTAATCTGCTTGACAAAAGGAGATACGTTTTGCATTACAAAAATCTGATACAGGCAAATTTCAAAGAGACCAGACCGTGTCCAATCAAAACTGAGAGATTCAGATCTAGATTCGGAGTCTCAATCAGCAAATGTTTATGTTCGGACCAAATCCATTTTTCAGGCAGTACATGTGTGAACCTCGCCAGGGGTGGATCATAGAGAAGTCAAGCGGCATCAGACTGTACTCCGAGTAACCGAAGTTGTGCGCTCGTTAAAAGGTGGGAAAGAATTCTAGTGAAATTCTAGGTTTGGATTTGCGAACAAATGCTTCTTGAGGTAACATATCTCCGCCCGAAATTGTCTCACTTTCATAACTAGGTGTTGTACGATTGATACATTATTATGTACATTTAATTTATTAGAAATGGAATCTTCCACGTATAGCTGAATTATGAACATATTGAAGTGGCTGGTGTAATTTGCTACTATGTTGCATCGTAATGCATAACTGAATTTATTCGAGAACTGTGTTAGAACTTGTACTTACTTTATCAATATATGAATATATAGATTGTGAATTATGCAGAGTTAGTCATTGTTGGAATTAATGCACACATAATTTGGTATTTGTATATTTGTATGGCGTCTTTTATAATTTGTAGGGTAGGAAATGCATATGATTGCTATTGATGATGATCGTTTACTGTATCGAGAAGTCAACAATTACGGATGTGTATGCATCTATTAGAACTTGTTGATAATAATAATAATAATAATAATAATAATAATAATAATAATATTATTATTATTATTATTATTATTATTATTATTATAGCACAATTATTATAGAGCAAAGCGTGTAGGAAATATTTAGATGTGAGTGCGTGAGTTGAGCTCTTGATTTATTCGCCATTATTCTGATGAAAGGTCTGTGAGACTGTGCCTAATTCTCCTGAGATTATAGTCAGGAGTCAAGAATATACGTCCCTTCTAATTCCATAGGAAGCTTTCCGGGCGGGTGTTAGAGTTCGACATCCAAGGATAGGAGACGAGGGAAGAGAAGTGGAGAGCACGTGGTAGGCCTTTTGTGTGACGTCGGCAGTTTGTGTGGAGGCACAGTGCCAGAAGGAGCACGTGAAAGAGAGTACCAGACGTGTCGGAAGGACGGATCCGGAAGTGCCAGGAGAGCACATAGTCAAGGGTACCGAAAGTACCAAAGAGGAACAAGAGGCGAACAGTGATTGGCAGATGAGTACAGAGACAAGACTGAAGGGAAACGCTCTCACTTATGACCTTTAATTTCATGTGATGAAATAGTAATTGGCACGTAGCATTGCCCCACTGCTAGACACCACTATAAACTGCCACACTACATACATCGTAGCGCAATGACTGAAACATTGTTAAAGCTACGTTTTAAAATCCAAATCACACGCACACACACACACACTGGTTTTTCCCAATCAGATTGTTATAATTATTGTCAAACTGTATACAATAGATACAATAAAAATCATTCGCAGCCTCGAAGTCAATCCTACTGAACCTATCTCGGCATAATGGTGTCTAGCAGAAACAGCCGAGGTAGCCTGAATAAAACGTGTGAGAGAGTATGAGGCAGATGTGGTACATTGATGTCGATGCTCATGCAGTCAGGTAACACTTGCTTCAAAGGACTAACACCACTGCGACAGACAGACAGATAATCAACATTATAATAGTATTTGTATCAACATGATATTAATTACTGCCCAAGATCTTAATCAATTGAAATATAAGGAATCAAAAGACTTTTAATTAATTCTTGTCTCTAAGTGTATGACCTACATTCAAAGAAAAGGTGGTACTTGGGCTATTTTGCAACAAGGAGCAAGTAGAATCGTCCTCGAGATTACTACGAAATTTCAGTGGGAAGTATCCCAGCCTGCCAAAGAGGTTTCTGATTCCTGGAGAGCGACCAGTTAATATTTTAGCGCATGCTACTTTTTGCGGTTGCATATATTTGTGATAATTATTATATACTGTTACGACTCTAGGTCTTAAACTATGTAACAGAAAGAAGCAAAACCAGCAAGTTTAGTAGAATTAACAAGATATTTATTTCTCTAAGTTACAAAGTGAAAATTTAACAACCACTTACAGCAGTGTTAATTAGATCCCAAATAGACCTAAATGTCCTATCAAAAGTCCTAAAGCATAGAATGTTCCAAATGAATTCCAATAGTCTTGAATGTCCTGATGTACCAATAGTCTTGAATCTCTGTTTGTACCACAATGAGTTCTCTATAATCCCAAAGTAATGTGTTAGTCCAGAAGTCAATGAGCACTTTGTAATTCCAGTTAATAATTTATATAAATAATTCCTTACAAATTATGTCTGAATACAGCTGAAAATGATTCCACGGACTTATTTAAGACAGGAATTAATAATGTGTTGACCAAAATCCTTATTTATACTTATTTCACTTGACCAAAGACATAATAAAATGTTCTGGAAGACTAATGGAAAATTCAACTTCTAAGCAAGGTCAGGTCTTGAACTTAAATTCTAGTTAACATCTTGTCTACAACTTTCAAACGTAACAAACGTCTGATATGCAAAAAACAATATCCACAACCATCAATGACGGATAAAAGTCAAGCACACAATATAATTAAATATACATAGTAATACAGTTAGTTCTCATTAATTCGCTTTTCCACGATAATATAGACAAGGGTATAAATGTGTATTCCTCAAAACAATTAACAGGTCTACTAAAGATGACAAAGGGAATAATTATTATATCGTGTACGCATCAGAAAGCACCAGGACCCAAAATATTTATCGGAAGCAAATACCAATCTCCGGAAAACCAGGGTACGATCAGGAGGGGGAAGTTTCGCTACCAAACTTGTAAATATGGTTCATTCACTCCCTCTTATACAACAAATACATTTTTGTATTGCCCTACTGAAATTTATTTGACCATAAAAATGAAATAAAATTAACAAAAACAGTAATAAATGGTACAGGTGTAAACATCTCTTTTTCATACAAATTAAGACTTTCCATTTCTTTTAACGTTCTAAAACTTTTTACCTGGTCTATTCCTTATTCCATAGTATGAAGGAGTGTTGCGTTCCCATTGATTTGAAAAAGACGAGGGCTGGACCACTTAAAAATGTCTATAGACCTAATCGATACTTCATCCTCCATCCACTTCAACATTTTAAAATTGTAATGCACAACATCGGATCCCAATACGAGAGCATATTAAGATCACTCCTAGTTGTAAAATAAAATACCCCAATGTCTCTGGACCATTGTTATGCTAGATCATTTGTACTTTTCACATTTAAAATTATATTTCCCTATTATTAGAACATTTCTGGACCACACCTATTTT
Source organism: Megalonaias nervosa (assembly GCA_016617855.1). Taxonomy (NCBI): domain Eukaryota; kingdom Metazoa; phylum Mollusca; class Bivalvia; order Unionida; family Unionidae; genus Megalonaias; species Megalonaias nervosa. The sequence continues at coordinate 16,857 of JAECUM010022119.1, read as the reverse complement.
GTAAAAACTAAATACCCAATATATTTTGGACCGTGGTGTTATTTCATAGCCAGACCAATCATAGTTTTACAATTTAAAATCTTAAATCCCTAAGATCATTTCTGGTCAACTTACTTTTAAAAACAAAACTACCTTAATCTTCCTTGGAACAACTTCTAATGTCTTGATTGTGCATGATGTTCTCGCTAAGGGGCACAGGATTGTAAACCATATGTTTTAAATTATAGTTTTTCTGAATCAGTATATTCACTACTAAATTATGTGTACATGACGTAATCATGCCAGTCTGTTCGAAGAGATAGTCATTAATTGTAATCTAATTTAATCTCTCAATCATTGATAGGATATTTTATTCTCTCTCTCTCTCTCTCTCTCTCTCTCTCTCTCTCTCTCTCTCTCTCCATACTTCAAGACTGATTGATCTAGAGATATCTGTACTTTTCTTCTCATTTATTTATAGGAAAATGCAAATGTTACGATGTATTTTTTAGGAAGTTTTAGAAAGTATGATTTTCTGAATTGTAATTTAAATTCATATAATTTTAACAAAGATGATCATTATTGGAATTGTTGTATGTGATTCTAATAAAGAAAATGATTATTAGAAGTTTTGTATTATGTGATTCTGCTATGGTACCTTTAACAAAGTCTACCAATGTTAGAGCTATATCTTGTAAAACAAAGTAGATGCTATCATTCACTGTATCTTGTGGCTTCTACGCCAGCATCATTGTAAAACAACAGCTGTATCTTGTAAAACAAATCTTCATTAAAGGCTATTATTCACACCACATTTTCAGACATTGGCGTAAAATCCAGTTTCGAATCTAAGTTGTGCATGTAGACAGTTCTGAACGAGGTAAAGTTTCATTGGAAAGATAATACGGCTAAACACGAGAGCCGTGCGTGTTCCAGAATATACAAAAGTGAGGCTGGTTGTTGTAAAGTTATGCCCTATTTTGGTAGAGCTTGAAGTCTCCCAGAACAGGGATCACTATATATATATATATTCCGCTCTCACGGCTTGGTCAAGTATTGCTGTGCGCAGACTTAGATTCCTGACTTCCTTTTTTCCAGGTAAGAGGAATGTAATTAGTTTTAAGTTAGAGATTTTTCTTAGATGTATAATACATTGAGAAATAACATATGAAAAAATTATTTTATCTACCTCTAAAGAACGTGTAACATGTTGCTATTATTATTATTATTATGATTATTATTATTATTATTATTATTATCATACAATATAATTTTTAAATATAGCGTGTCCCGGATTGTTTAAATTTATTTAGAATTTGTGTAAATTTAAAATATTAAATTTAGTTTTTGTAGAAATGGTTTGCTACCAACTTCATGCTACAAAATAATTTATTTAGAAATAAAATATCTTTGAAATTACAGAAAATAATATTCTAGGTTTAGAATAAAAATTTAATAAACTACTTTGATTGAAAATAACTTTGGTATTAATTTGTAATATTTTAATCTTAAGCATTTTTGCACTATTGGCAATTTATTTGGCTTTAATTCTAAAATACGGAAATTATAGAATTGTGTAAAGTTGGTTAGCTGTAATTAAATATAACATTTTCATTTTATATTTAAAAAGTTTGTGTGTAATATTTCTTCTAAATGTAGTGTAGTGTTGTTTAATTTCAATAAAGAATTGCTGTGCGTAGACTTAGGTTCTGATTTCCTTTCTTTTCCAGTTCGATCCAAGTACTTCTTCGCAAATATTCGCAATATAACACTACATTGCTAGACTGACACCGCCGCTTAAAGGAAGCCAGAATGACATCTTTCTTCTCTCCCTTTCTTTCGATCACTGACGATAACAACTGGGAAAAAGAGTTACTAACATCTTCACATTTTCTTGAAACAACTATTAATTATTACAATAACCCATTTGATCCTTGTCTAAATATATAATAATAACTTGGTGACGTAGATGACATAAAATCATAACGTAGCATACAGTACTCTACATACAAGTACATGATATTCGTGAGCTGTTTCTATCTCGAACTTATTGGAATCGACGACGATAGACAGAACATCATAATCCAACGCAGTGCAAGCAGGAGATTGGCTAGACGTCACTATGTCCCCACCTGAAAGTGACAGAGGAGCCTCTGCGCCATTTCCTGTATCTCATCGTGTTGAAGTGATCTCGTTTTGTAATAGAATTTCCAGTAGGAAGATGAGACAGTTTGCCATTCCTGGAGGATGATATGCCTCCAGCTTTCCGGGTGAATGCAACCTGAAGAGGATGTCATAGCAGGATACGAGTTGCAGCATCGCCTTTACTTTGGGTCCAGGGTACAGTAACCCAAGGGATCCTAAGATACCAATTGCCCCAAGGTGGAGGGACTTAATCCGTTAATGATTTGATGAGATAATAGGAAATGGGGAATACCGACCTGATACCGTTCGCTAGTCTTGCCATACTGGACAGACTCATAATCCTGTGCAGGGTGTGATGGTGGAGTGGGAAAAGAGGGAAACTTTGTTCGATCTCTATCCCCGTACCACGAAACCTTTGAGTAATGATCGGTGGAAAGTCGGCGATCAGTATAAGGTGACCAGTGACTAGTACGATCTGACAGTCACCGGGACCAACTGACCGGTGACTAGTAACCAGTCACAATACATTGATCGGTCACTTGACTAACTGACTAGTGACCGGTCTCAAGACACTGACCGGCGACCGGACCAGTCAGGCGACGTAGATATATCAGAGTCTAGTTCATCTTCATCTTTCACTTCTTTTCGACACGCTACCTCGGAAGTGTTGAGTACGGTACAACTCCTCCCTCACGGAATGCAGCAACTGTGAGCCTGAGGACTGTTCGACTTCTCCTTTTCTAGGGGAGGCAATCCACTCCTTGATCGTTCATTCCCTCTTACAGGAGTGGCCTCACCTGTCTACAAACTGGTCGCATAAGCTCCTGGTAGCATATGGTTTACATCAGAACTGAGGCAAGAAATGTGAAAACGATAAAGGCTGAGGAATACTGCCTTCAGAACCAAAAGAACCATTATCAAAAATATTAGAACCTGAGAAACAAGTTAAAAATTTTACAAAAGGAGATAAAACATTTCTTTTGTTAGCTCATGACGATACAAGAGTTTTAGTTAACAATGTAGGCACAACACATTAAAGCTATTTAAAGCGGAAAATTTTAATGCCGACTACTCTTTCAAACGTTTAAATGTCTGAAGAATAAATATTTATGTTCCAAAAGAAATGTACTATATCAGTAATTATTCAGTCAAGTACATCGAAGATGTTTTTGAAATAACTACATGGTATTATTACTCTAGAACGATGTCTCTGAATTAGAAAGTGATAAAGTATGTAGAAATGGCGGGGTGCCAAGGAATATATACTACAAAATAATCAGAGAGTGAAACATTCTTTCTCCATTCAGATTCCGGAAAAATAGTAAACAAAGAAAAAAAAACGAAAGAAAAAGTCTGTCGCTGTTTCTCAAGAAAGATATTGATGATAATGGTAAATGTACAGAGCACACGACACAAAAGCAGCAGAGTTATCCACATCCTTAGAGGCAATGTTTGAAAAGACAGACATGGATAATGAAGTAGAAAGCGATGTGTTGAAGACTATATAACAGAATTTACTGTATTTTACTCTTTTTATTTGGGTGAATGAGTGCAATCATAACATATTTACATCATTCAGACTAGCTGCAAAATTTAAAGGAAAAGACAAGAATTCAGGCTGTTGAATACACACCTAGGCTCAAGTGAATCGAATCCTTAAATAGTGTACCGTTCTTCATTTCAAAAGGATACATGAAAATCTCAAAAGTGAAGTACAGTCAACCAAACAAGCAATATGGAAATTGATCAAAGCATTGTTGACAAGCAGTCGAAAAAACTTGCTTACAAAAGACACCAGAAAAAAATTTAAAATTTATCAAGCAATTCCTAAGCAAAAGAAATTCCTAATGGGTAAATACTTAATTTGTTTGTATATTCTTGTTTCTCAACTATTCAGTAGATTATTGAATAAATAAATACGTCGAACTAAAAAAGTCGAACCTATATTTCGGGGCTAATTAATTTGTCATTCTAGAGTTTTCGTTTTCTAATTTGTATGGGTAAAGTTAGGACATCAGAGTGTATGGCGCACAAGAAGTTTAAATTTAGCCAATTAAATAGAATAGTACACAACATGAGAATGTCCTTAACAATGCTTAAGCAGCCTTGTGTAAATTTTTTAACTTTAATCAAATATAATAAATGCATATTAAAGGTACTACACATTGGTGCACTATGACCTATATATTACGCTTCACGAAGTGATTCGATATTGTATATACGTGCGTTTCGTTTATGCATGTAGCTGTGTCAGTACACACGCGCTATAAAAGCAGGTCACATCGCCGTTTATTTCACGTTCTACAGACGTTGTAAAATTTGAGTGTCTTAGGTCATATCTCAACTAGTGGTTACGAAACTGGGTGATTGGTGAGAACATTCCTTGTGCAGGAGTAGGTTCCGTGTTGTGTGAAGGTCATTGTATGAGGCCCCTATGTAATTTAAATACAAAATAGTAGTTTGCATTTGCTAGTGCAAAATTACAAATACAGTGGCAGATTTTAATTTAATTTTACAGAAAAGGTTATTGTTGGTTGAGGAGTCCGAAGGTGAAAAGTGTAACTTAGCCTGTAAATTGATAAATCCATGTGCTCGATATCTAAGGCTTTCGTACGGAGCCCCTTAAGTGACATGGGTATGCATCCATGTCACTTAAGGGGCTCCGTACTTTCGTCATTGAATGCGCGAAGATATTTCTCATGAGAACTACTACTGCTGAGGTCCCAACTATGTTAGACCTACTCTAGTATAAATCTATTTCTGCATTATATTTAACGTGCACAGTGGCTACTGGCGATTAATAAATGCTTCCTGGATGCAAGCTATATAATCGGTGATTACATCATAATCTTAACATTGCGAAATGGTCTGTGTCCGATGTCGCAGAATAATTACTTCCCCGCCCAAACACCACCACGAACACGCATATCACCCTCACCCTGCAAAAAAGTAATTAAAAATATGTCAGAGAGTAGGCTATCTGTCGGAAATTCTATTCGAGAATATTGTTAATAAATTTGGAGTATGCGCATTTGTATATTCCTCTCCATTTTAAGGATCACTTAGATTATTGTGATTACTTGTTTGATTATGGGAAAATCGGTGCTGGTGAGATAGTCCTCAGCCCAAATAATTAGCCAATTACAGCCCGAATAATTAGCTAATTACTAGGATCAAACGTCACGGAGTGAAGTGTTAGTAAGATTTCATGATGTCACGGTTTAATTTTAGTTCAGATCAGAGCCGCATGTGTGTCCCTGTCGCTCAGTAGTCCCTATTAAAATCTGATTGTCTTGATTGATTTTATGACTCCATGTGCAGTAATTATGATTGGAGACTAATAAATTGCACAATGGAATAATTGTGAAGGGACTGTTCCGTCATCTGGAGGTGCCGTTTATTGTTGCTATGGTGGTATATATGGTGTAGAATTACAGGCTAAATGACGCTTAAAATCATGATTTTACTGGCCTAAGGTAGCGCAGGAAAAAATAGTTCCTGTATTAGGTGGTTGAGTTCTATATCTTCACGGCGGTAAGTACTGGCGCTACGTTACGGAAATGTAATGAGGAGAAACCATGCAGTTGTGAGGTTGACAGGAAATTGTGGAGTTGGGAGATTTGTGGTCATGTATTAATTAGAGGAAAATTATGTCTAGTCTGGGCGCGTTGGAATTTTCAGTTTACACCAGTAGTTGCATAAAAATCCTTGGAATCAAGGGGAAACAAATGACTTCTAGCGGGATTCACGTCAGGGTTGAAATCGCTAGATAAAGAAACCCCTTTGGCTTATTACAATATACTTTGCCGCCGCAAAACAAGTTGCTCTTGGATAATTTCTCCCTTAACACACAGCAGAATTTACCGCCTGTAATTCATTTCTAGTGTCGATTAACCACGAAACTATCTTGTAAATTGTTCTTTTTGAATTTATCAACTATTTAGTGACAAGAAAAAGTTGAAGAAGGGCGTGTGTATCGAATATTGTAGCGTTGGGACTAAAAAAAGTAGTCCAAGACTTTTCAACGGCGACTCTATAGCCATATTCCGAGGGTGGGTGTATTGTTAAAATATAGGGCGAAAACGGCTCGAGACTAAGAAAGCTGACTCAATGTAAGCCCCACCCACCCCCCACTCCTCCTCCCCTGAGAAAAACAATTTAGAGTGGGGAAAGATTGCTGTATGATAAATGTTACACATGGGGTGCACTTGGACATAATTAATGATCTACACAAAATTACAATGTACTTTATCGTAAATATGGCCGAAGGCGCTCGCCTTTACAGATAGCAAACATCTCACATCATTCAGCATGTGTTCAAGTTTAAACCTGGCCAACGTGCGTATGTAGGAAAGTTTTCCAGTAGGTTCTGGTGGATCGGTGGTTCTTCCTGGGATTTTCTCGAGTTCTTCCTCCACTAAATATACTGGCTACCATGTATAGCATATCATGTGCTGAAAAATGGTCTTAAACGCACAAAACCACAAACCTGAATCTGAGTTCAAGATCGGACAGTATAATAATGTTTGTTGTACTTAAAGGTAATAGTGGCATTACCCGTCTTCGTCTAGAATGTATCAGGTTATGTTATTAACCTAGATTAGCATACCGGTAACTACAAGACGTGTGCCCAATATCAAACCGAATGTCAGGCTTTTACACCACGTTTGCTCGTATCCTTATAATTGCTCATTGTTTTCTTTGTAATGAATAGCGTTCCTAAGTCAGTGTTGTTTTTCTCTTTAATTCTTTACCCCGAACTGTTCTTTTGTTATAAAAATTTGCTGCAACGGGTATAAGGTACTCCTTTCAAGTTTTGTTTTTACTTTCACTAGGTTTTTTTTTTTTTTGTCTATAGAGAGAAGAGTCATGTCAACAAGGGTATCCATCAATAAGGTCGCGCACGAAAGATCGCGCTTCAAAAGGTCGCTCACAAAATGTCGCCGAACAAATGATCGACAGGCTAATAAGATCGCCGCATATAAGATCGAAATAACAGGCAATTTAAATAGTTTTTTAATATACCCACTCTGTGTTTTGTAATTGGCTTCACATGTCTCACTTAAATGCATCCATGCTTATAATCTTCTCTCGTTTGAGTAAGGATTAAACAAATAAGTGAAGCACTTCACTTTTACAAAGCAAACATTAATTTATATGTGAAATTTAGTGAACAGTGAGTACAGATGAAAGAAATAAAATAACCTTTTCTGTGTATAGTAATTGGCTTCACATCTCTCACTAGAATGCATCCATGCGTATAATCTTCTCTGTGAAAGAACAGAGCCTGAACGAAATGAAGCTGGAACAATATGTTGCCGGACAGCAACCTCCACCAGCAAAACGGGTATACAAAGACACCGCCGACAGGATCAAAACTATTGTAGCTAACTATGGGCGTCGACCAATTACCGATTATCTTCGTGGTATTGCTTACAACTTGAGTTTGCAAAATTAACTAGAAACATTTTAGTTTCTAATATTTAGCGTAAACTTTGGCATAATATTTACTATTATTACAATAATTGTGTCTATTATGTCTACAAATTAGCTATTGTTCTATTTCTCTTCTGACATTACAAAGATTAACTAAAACAATTTTTTAATAATTACAGTAATATTTTTAAAATATTTGATGTAATATATAAGAATTCGATATATATAGATATTATCAGTATTCATATAATTATTAAAGTGTGTTGGGCGATCATATATGCGGCTATCTTATTAGCATGTCGGTCTTTTGTTCGGCGACGTTTTGTGCGCGACCTTTTGAAGCGTGATCTTTTGTGTGGGACCTTATTGACCTAAACCGTCAACAAGTATGAACAGCCTATGCCTGTATACTTCAATGAGAAAATCCCAAAGAACAAATTGCTGAGGAAGCAGGCACCTTCGTAATTAGATCATATGAAAGAATTGGATAATTGGAGTGAAAGAATAAACGCACGCGGTGTGCCTACGTCTGCGGATATCAATACATGAGTAACTCTCTCTCTCTCACGCACACACACACGAACATTCATAATTTCGAATTCAGTAAATTAGTATCGCTGTTGTACATCAATTATGATTTTATATGGCATATCATTCTAACTTTTTATTCATTGGTAGTTATTAATAGACAATGACGATGTTTGACCTTAATAAAGAAGAGGTAAGAAAAATCTATTAAGAAGCTGAATAAACAAAGCGGGCCCTATGTGAAGACTACCAGGATATTCTCGACAGTGAAGAACCAAACATACATGAGCGTGACAAGTCTAACGTGCTCAGAATTTTTAGATACAGCGTACCAGGAATGGCTGAAACGTTGGTGTCATATTAATAATGGAACACTTGGGTAATTTGGTCTGATCCCTATTTGGAGATAATTTTATCCTAACAGCAATCTCTCATATTTGGTTCGAATTGGGAAGATTAGCCTGTTCTTCTAGCAGAATCTGATGTCAGATTACTTTTCGCCAGTAGTAGAAAGTATCGTATGCATCATGGACATAGCAATATATACCATCCTCGGGATTATATTGCGCTCTCTTAGATACCAAAAGCAGGTAAAACAGGAAAAAAGACAAAGGCGATACAAAAAATTCATTGAAGTAACCAGAAATTCAATTAGATACCAAAACTTTCCTCATATATATGTAGAAAGTTTAATAGCATTGAGTTGCAACAGATGTAAAGGTACATGACTTGGAAAACGCAAACTTTGCGGCAGAACATGCCATTACGAATATTGTAAATCACACTCGATCGCGTTACGTACTGGTATTGGTACGAGTGCCCAACCGTGCCTGCGATGCGGTATCGGATTCAAGTCGTGAATCAGCTATGCAGACCTTGTAAATCTATACCCGAGAATTATCGCGCGGACCGGCAAAGACTTGACCACACGAATGTGGAAAATACTGTTAATATTTTCGAGAATAAACCCGAGGGAAAAGACAATAAAGTAATATCCAGGATTGAAGCGATTGTGGTTTCAGTTCCTGGCAAAGTAAAAACTATATTGCAAAACATTTTTTGGTGGAATGAGCAATTAGATATTACAGATGATGTATTTATTATAAGAGCATGAATATCGTTGATGGCTACAGCGAGTCCGTTGACCAATGTTGATTTATGCGCGATGACAAAATCAATCAAGCGTTTTCCGAGGAATCTTCATGCGAAATTAACAGGATTGTCAACTCGGATTCGCCAACAGGACCTGGAACTCCCTGGGTCACATACACCATAACGACTAAACTGTTTTTGTATTTTGATTCGTATGGGCTTGCACGGCCACATGAAGTTATTGATCATCTACATGGTGGCTTTGCCACTCAACGTTACCAGCGCGCCAGTGGTGAACGACAGTTATCTACTGCTGTTTTATTCAACGTTGCCTTTACAAACTTGAACAGACGGCCCGATAAGTGAACATCTCGTTGTTGGAGCACTGCGTTCACCAACACCATGCGAGCTTGTCGATTTTGCGTTGTAATTTGGATGCTATGCTTGATAGTGTACGAAATGTCAGTTTACAGACAGCCGATGTGGATTTGACCAGGTTTGTCACCAAAGCGAATTTGGCAGAGTTGATGAACCAGGTTATTGTTGGCGTCGACCCAAAAAGAATTGTGATTTTTCAAGATCAAACCGGAAAACTTAAAACGTCCAACTTGGACACCAACGACATTGTTCTGAAGCCGCGATGCGACATCACGAGGCAAAAATCAACCTGGGATCTACCAGACTTACCAAAATCTGGTTGAAATAATGTCTAGTTAAGTAATGCAGACACTGGCCTATTTTGGAGGTCTTATATTGAGGTTGTGGACGGCAACGCTAAATTAACAAAGAAAATTATGAGGTATTCTGATAGTGGATTGGATCTTGATAAAACTGGATATTATTTATTTGTCGTGTACGCGTCCACCAACACATGGGGGTATATTAGTATTCGATTACTAAATAAACGTTTTGAAAAAGAAGGTCAAAGGAATTCAACGGAAGATTTTAAGTAAACAAAAACATCACGAATTATTAATTGTTTATTTATGTCGAATCCTGATGAAAAGTTGTTGAAAATTATTTCAGCTGTAGCCTTATTTAGAACGATTGCTTCGGAAGTAATATAGACACAAGGGTTGCATATCTTCGGCATTTGCATTTAAACACCACCAACCTTGTATTCTTGGCGGACGCGACGCTTGCATGAGTTGTTCCGGTTGATGAAGGAACAAAGGAAGATGGGAGGGTGTGCCAACATCAACGACATTTTTGTGCAAAACGGAGTTAACAGTCCCTCGCATACAATCAAATATACTAAAGGAGAGGGCCAGGCATAAATAGATAGTTGGAACCACTCAAATGTGCCAATACTATTTGCGGTCTTCTTGGAATCTTGGCCTTAACACGCGAAAACGCATCATCATTGACTACACCATCAGGCGTAAACACATTCATGGATTATTCCACAACGAAAAAATGGAATAAGTCGACGGCGATAAAGTTCTCTGATAATGATAATGTTAAACCAACATTTACTGAACTAAGAAAAATCAATCTACTGTTATCCACTAATGATGCACTCGACCGTGTAACAGTTCTTGGGCAAAAACGAGAACGATGGTTAAAAACACAAAGCAGGGGCAATACAGTCAATATAATTCTAAGTGAAAAAGACACTGTGCAACAAACAATTGTCAAAGACATAAATATTACCCAGGAAGATATTTTCTACAATTGTATGGCAGTTGTACCAGTGAAGAAAGGTGACTAGTTGGAAGTGCGTGTGCCGGTTGCATCCGGACGTGATGAGTCTGGGTATTCATACCTCACGATGACATAATTAAATAAAGATTTATTCTGGACCATCACCAATCTTATTTGCTGGTGTGACTATATCAGTAGTAATCGGTGTCGAGGGAGGCACTGGAAAAATAATTTCATTGCGAAAAGGTATTTATTTAGAAATTTTTAAGGTTCCATAAGTCAGTCTCAATACAATTAGTAAATTATACTCGGTGGCTATCGAAGATAAAGTAATTGCCATGGCAGAGTTCGAAATAATGATGGCGACAATTGAAAGCTTCTGACGACTCTGTAAACAAATGTGGAACTGGGACTGTAGAGCCCTTTATACAGAACCGAAACAAGCAATTGATCTGAACGCGGTAAAAATCGAGTAAACCAAAGAACGGACTCCGGGGTGAGAGCAGTCTCGCGCAGGTTTCTGACTAACAAAACCGCGATCCAGCACAAGTGTAACCCGCGATCGTTCCCTTTCGGTCGCGTATGGGGGTAACCAAATTCGTGAGCAAGGGATCGCGTAGAGCGCGAACTGTAGTTACCCTGCGAGCGACTGCCGTGTTCGTATGCGCACGGGCAATCCCCGCGCTGTAATCGCTTTGCACGCGCGTGTGCAAAAAAAAGATACAAAGGGTAAAGTCATGGAGTAACAAAGACGATGACCAGATCAATAATACAAATCTGATATAGCGACTATCAAACCACTATCAGGTAATTAATAATTTTGTATGCCAAACTTCTTTAACCTCCATTCTATTTCTAGCACTCGCGTATACTTTTATCTAAACTGACGTTGATTTGTATGGGTTTTCTATGTAATAAAACTTGTTTCTTTAGATGTAATCTTGTAAGCTGGAAATGTTTAAAATAATTTTAATTCAAATCAGTCTGCTGTAAATGAAATACATAAAGAAGTCGTTGAACCTCATTCGCTCTGTCTCTTAATTAGTGTTCCACGCGAGTAGTGAAGGGGGTACTTTGCAATCAATGGGACTTCTATGTTAAATTTGGTCGTTTGCACTTTGGGGTCATAACGGGAATTTAACATGGAGCAGATTGGGCCAATCTAGGGTCAAGGGGGGAATTGAACAGAGGGAATGTAGAGCGACAAGGGATTGGGCTTGTCTATGGTCAATAGGAATTGGAGAGGGGTGACGATATGGTACTGGACACTGGCAACAACGTTGAGATACCAACACTAGTGATTTATACCAACAATGTGACAAGGGGCTGACCTGAATAAGAGTTACTCTAGGGACAAATAGAGACACAGACATAGAGACGTGGTTAGAGACAGGGTTAGAGACATAGACAGAGACATAGACATATCACACAAACATAGATTGATGAACATCAATCTATCACACCAAAAATCGACTAAAATAATTTTTAGACAAGAGAGAATAGATATCTTTTCGAGGCAATGGAGTGGTCCTAAAAAGGGCCTTTGGTTTTTTGTTAACACCATTCAGTTAACATAGAGGGCATCGCACGGATCTTCTTCTCTTCCTCAAATTTGGTCTAACCTCTGGACCGTAGATTAAGACTCTCTTCAGACAGTCTTGTCTCTCCACATAGATTCTTCGTTTCCAAAGGTCGGTATCAGTCATCTGGATAATTGCCCATGATAATTTGACATACGTGGGATAGTCCGGGTGGAACAGCATCGACGATAGGAGGGTAGACGATTCTACGTTAGTCCACATCATGTGACGAGAACAGGCGAAGGGAATGAGGTGAACCGCGGTTATTTATAGTGGAAGAGCGGATCGAAACGGATTGAGTTCTTTCACCAATCCTAACACGCGTTGCAAAATTCAATCACAGTTCGGAGCCTGTCTTCCAATCCGAAGAAAGCTGCATGTGACGTCACATTCCTTATATAGGTGCGCTAGCGTCTGTGCGCAGTGAATCAATGCGACAGAGTTAGAACATGACGGAAATTAAGAAGACGATGAATTGGGGTGCACTGGCCGTGAAGACGAGAAGTGATGGCAGTAGCAGCTGCTACCAAAGCAAACACGGTCCTACTTCCAGAAGAGAACGATTTTAATTAGGATTTAGTGGATTTTATCTCTTCTTCACAAGAATTTGTTCCGGTACCAGTATCTCCACCGCCTTCTCCTTTCTTACCGTACGTCGAGGATTTTAAGCAGAGACAGAAAGAAGAATTGGAGAAATTTTTGCAACAGCAGAAAGAAGCAGAACAAACCTATCTCATTCAACAGCAACAGCGAGAAGAAGAGGCAAGAAGAAAACTACAGGAAGAAGAAGAAGCAAAGAAGAAACAAGGTTTTGGAGGGAAGGAGGACGGTGAAAGTCAAACGGTGACGGTACTCTTAGACATTTTGGCAGAGTTAAGGAGTCTAAAACAAATGTATCAGACTTCTTTCATACGACCATAGAGAAAAAGACCTTCCCGAGCGAAACAGTCCAACCCCGTCCACACACCTACTACGCCTGAGATACCAACACTAATGATCTCTACCAAATCATCGACAGTAGCAGGTCCAGAAGTAGGCCTTGGCCGTGGCAAAGAGATTAGGAAGTTAAAGCTCATTACTTCCCGTTCCTAAGTTTGTTTGTGTTTTTTTTTAAAAATAAAAAATAAAAAAAAAAATATAAACACCCAACGGTCCTTTTCAGGGCCACCCATTTCTCTCGAAAAGGGACTACTCGGTGTTTGCCAAAGTCAATCAAACCTAAAAATCTCTTTTTTCCCCATGATGGACGATTGTGAGGGCGTGAGTGTGGGTCCTTATTATAAAAATCAAAACCAAGAGACACTTACGTTTTTCTTTGTGGTATATTCCCTGGTACAAATTTACAATTCAATTTCACAACACATCATTTTAAAAAAGTTCATTTTTCTTCTTCGTTGTCTTTTCACTCTCTCCGTTTTTTGAATTTCTTCACTGTCACAGGTAATTCCTCTTCCTCTTCTTCCTCACTCTCTTCTCGTCTTTTCTTCTCTTTCTGGACTTGTTTGGGTTCTTCTTGTTCAGATCCAGACCCAGAGAAATGTGACTGTGGCTAAAACAATCGAGAGCATCACAAGTATTGTGGATCGAAATGTGAGGGATGTTTGGTCTCTAAACCCTGTCTTGACGAAGAACAAGAATGAGTGCATTGCCCTGCTTGTCAAGGCACTTTTGTCAGCCCTACCTGTTACCAACGACATCTCAAGACGCAAGGTTCTCAGCGGAAAAGTGCTTACCAACTCCTGAGATTGTGCCCTACTTGTGGACAAGTTATACATAGCAATAATGCCAAGGCACAGTTATGTCCAGGAAAAAAACGATATCACATTTGTCACCAACTCGTAGACTTAGAACACGAATGCTACATTCAAAAATACCAACCCCAAGAGAAGGAAGAGGAAGATGACCAGAAGAAGAAAGGGGATTTCATTTTTTATCGATTTCGAATGCATGCAAGAGACCGGCATTCACATTCCTATTTCTGCGTGGCTCATCGAGAGTGTGAGAAGTGCATCCAAGAGCCTATCTTTAGACGTGGAGCTAAGAAGACATCGAACATCATCGAGATTGCCATCGCTATGCCACGGTGATGGCTCACAAATTCTCGGGATACGATGGACAGTTTCTTCTCAAATACTACACGGAACAAAGTACCGAACTTCCGAAAGTGACCTTGAAGGGAGCCAATATCATTTCCATGCAAGTGGGACAAGTGCAGTTTAAAGATTCGATGAGTTACTTGGCCATGCCATTGAGTCGAATGCCTAAAACATTTGGAATGACAGAAATGGCCAAAGGCTATTTTCCGCACTTTTTCAATACCGAAGCCAATCAACACGCCGTTCTACCCCATTTGCCTGATGCACACTACTACGACCCCGACAATATGCGCACCGAACAACGAGAAGCTTTCTACGCTTGGTAACAATCTCACTCCTAGGACCCATTCGACTTTCAGGCAGAAATGTTAAAGTATTGTTGTTCCGACGTGGACATCTTACGGCGATGCTTTGGAAAATTTCGAGAATTGTTCATGGAGCACGTAGGTATCGATCCTTTGAAGAAAAAAAACCTGCACCATTGCCAAAGAGTGTTCCTTAGTGTACCGCAAACGATTTATGTCTGAAAAGACCCTGGCTGTCATCCGCCCTCAAACGACGAATTTTGTCAAACGTCAATATTCGGTCAAAGCCCTACGCTGGCTACATTACTATTGCGACAAGGAAGACAAATGGATCCAACACGCCAGAAACGGAGGAGGCGAAAAGACCATCGGAACGTAGGATGGTTGGACTTAGAAAACCCCAAGATCGTGTAAGAGTTTAACGGTTAATTATTTCACGGATGTCCCCTCTGTTACCCTCAACGTGACACTAAAAATCAGTTTTTACAACGTACCATGAAGACTTGTTCCAGGCCACTTGTCAGCGGCGCTTAAAGTTAGAATAACAAGGATACCAAGTGGTGGAAATGTGGGAACACGAATACGATCACCGTTTGAAAACCGATCCCGAGTTTAAACGCATCGTGGAAAGTTACAAGCTGGTAGACCCTCTGAACCCACGGGATAGTTTGTACGGAGGACGGACGAATGCCACCTGTTTGCTGTACCACGCCGACGAGGAGAAAGGAGTAGAAATCAAATACTTGGATGTGTGTTCGCTGTATCCTTACGTGTGCAAACATTGTCACTTTCCTGCAGGGCACCCGCAATTGCTGACGGAACACATCGACATGGACAACATTCGACAATACGAAGGATTGATTAAATGTAAAGTCTTGCCTTCCACGGACTTGTACCATCCCGTTTTACCTCACCATTGCCAAGGAAAACTGATGTTTCCCTTGTGCCGTACTTGTGCCGAAACGTGCAACCAAGACCGACCTTGTCAGCACACCCAGGAAGAACGCGCCTTGACAGGAACGTGGGTCAGCGTGGAATTGTTTAAAGCTCTGGACCTGGGAAACCAACTGTTAGAAGTGTACGAAATTTACCACTTTTCCAAGACAGAACAGTACCACAAGGGTGACGAGACTCAGAAATGCATTTTCGCAGACTACGTGGATGCCTTTTTGAAACTGAAACAAGAAGCCAGCGGCTATCCTTCCTGGTGCCAGACTCCCGAAGACCAAAGAAATTCAAAGAGAAATACTCGGAGTAGGAAGGCATCACTTTAGACCACGTGGAGATAAAACGAAGGTCGACGATCGTTTGCCAAAATGATGTTGAATTGCTTCCCAAGACGGAGTATTCGACAGAACCTTCCTTCTACTTCCAGATGATTCACGACAAAACCAAATACATGAAACACGTGGACGTCGTTCGTGAAGACTTGATCCTGGTCAATTACGAAGAAGAACTGGACTTTGTGCAAGCCGACGAATTTGGAAACGTCATCATTGCAGCCTACGTGACAGCCCATGCTCGCTTAAAATTGTACAAAGCTTTACACAAATTAGGAGATCGTGTGCTGTATTTTGACACGGACAGTTGCATCTACATCGATCGCCTGGGTCACCGGCACCCTGACATCAAAGGAGACCGTTTAGGAGCCTGAACGGACGAGCACCCCAACGACAAGATTCTAAGTTTTGCTAGTGGCGATCCCAAAAATTACGGCTACGAATACCGGGACCCCCAAGGAGAAATGTACACCGAGTGTAAAGTGGAAGGACTGACTCTCAATTATCGCACCAGTCAAGTGGTGAACTTTGAGAAATTGAAAGAAGTCTTGCAGTCTGGAGAGGATCGAGATTTTAAAGTAAACATCTACCAACCTCACCAGATTGTATATTCAGCCACACACAAAATCTTCAGTCGGCCTTTGGAAAAAGTGTATCAAATCGTGTACCTGACTATTGTGATTGTGCCAGTTGATTGGAAAGGTTTAAAGAATGGCCCACGGATAGGGAAGGATTACTTACTTCGAATGTTTTAGCTAAAACAGGATTTGTC